>SDVV010042901.1:0-10296 GCA_016164225.1 Gammarus roeselii
AGACTATTGATATAACCTATTACCATATACTTATATAACCTTTTAACTTATAAATGCCATATGAAAAATCCAAAAGCCATCCGTCCGTCTATCCTTCCGCCTACTAAAACCTGTTCCGGTCCTGTCCGCCTGACTCCGTCCGTCCGTGAAACATAAGAGCGTAAACTCCGTAGACTGAAAACTAACTTTATTCATCCCTATCTTCTTCTATCGCATTTGCGTTTTCATCGACATAATAACTACTTGCTTGCAAAAGAAAAAAAGAACACGGATACCTAACAATGTAAATTATTAGTGATATTTCATCACGTAAGTTGCTAATCCCAGGCATCCGAACAAAAAGTCTATGAAATCTTGCTCCATTACAGATGCGCTTCGTAATGGTCCTTCAATTCACCCCTTCATTGGACTGGCCGGCGTAAGGATCATACAGGAAGGAATTGGCAACAAACTGAACATCGATAAATTGTTGCACTTTTATTCACGGAATAAATCTTAGAACCCCATCGAAAGTTCAGTTTAGAACAGAACAGCAACAATGAGGAAGATATGAAAACAGGAAAAGCTATCATTGTTTAGGTTCAAACAATGAAGGTTCCACGTATGAAATTCATTTCAGCCTATCTGGTAACTGCCAGTCATGCAAAAGGTAAAAAGCCCTGGTCACGTTGCTCCACCTAAAAATATTTAACATCAACATAATGCCTCTAATTCATATAACTGTCTCTATTGGACATCAAAAAACTTTGTTATATAAATAAGTTCTAAATCACCCGCCTTTGTCCATGTAAAATTCTCTTAATTAATTTCTGTTTACGCTAATTCGCTTAGTTAAGAAATTATAGAGCTTTATCTAGTTTATATGATTGGGTCGTATGAAATAGTGTACAAATTCACTGACTCCGTCATATTGAATGCAGATTATTAATGAATGTTTGCATAGGAAATTTCATCTTGGGCAAATGTACGTTGCAGACAACGGATCCCAGTGTGTAATTGTAATTTGCCCAGGGAACTCAATTGACTTTTTTATTGAGCACAACTGGCTAGTTTCATAGTTAAATTTAAAAAAAATACTCCCATCACGTAGGTTATACTGTAACCTTTGTATATACTTAATGCAATAACTGAATTTCATCTCTCACCAAAAATGTGAACACTCTTGCTAACAAAATCGATAAAATGCATATAAAAAATATATTTTCAAGGTTAGCGGTTCGGAAAATAATCGTCAGGCATTTCGAAGAAAAGGGCACAACACTTCAGAGGCGTTCCGTAATTCGTTTTCTTATTTCACCGTGCCAGTACTCATGCTTGCCACGAACTCGTATGTGTTCACCTATGAAGCAGTGATACAAAAACCGTGACCATACGATTTTATGCCCTCAACTGAACGGACCAATCAGACGTAGACACACTTTGCAGGTTGCTGTGCTATACTTAACTCACTCTCGTATTTTGCACATAATCCCACCTTTATCAATATATTTCGTCACGCAGACAGTTGTGTAACTAATTCAATTATGATTAAATTGTTCATCCAGTAGGTCACATCTTTGGCGTTCAGAGTTCGGCCGCAGATTGACGTTGATGAATTTGGGTTCAACAAATGAGTTCATTTGGGGAGACGTCGGTGAACGTTTCCGTGTTGCGTTTTTATTTTGTAAATAATGGCCACGCATGGTTCATTCTTACGTACGTTTAATAATGAAATGATGATATTAATCTGAAAGTGCTCAGAGCAATTTCGCTTCTTTTAAATGTTGAATAGTTTATAGCATATTTAATATATAGCATATGAGAAAACATCAGATGACGAAAGCTATACGGTCTGCATTTTTGTCAAACATTTTGAAATAAGTTAGAAAGAGAATATGTCCAAAAACTTTACAAAAGAATGTACTCTTTTTACAAATTGAATAACTTTTTAAAATGGTGGACCATTTTAATGTTTTCTCTTTATTCGAAGGACGAAATTGTATCCTGCAAGTGTCGAAACCAGTTAAATTCAAAATGCGCAGTATTTTAACAGGAGGCTGTTGAATGAAGGCCACCAAATAGATGTTCGATTAAAGAATTGTATTAATGAAACCAACTATCTCGTAAATTTGACAATTGCAAAATAAATTGATTTCATGTTTTTCTTTTTTTTTAATTTTTATCATTTTTTATCATCAATTAAATTCTTGGACTTCATTGCCTTCAAGATGCCCGCCATTTCAATAGAAGCAAATTTGGGCTATAGCTCGAATTGATGACTGCATTTTTAAATTAAACTGGATTCGCTTTCAACAAATCAGGTTTCGCCGTGAGGCGAACCACTATTCGAAATTCCATCGGAGATAATGAGACCAACAAACGCGGAGTCCCACCCATAGAGAAAGTTTTCTCGATTCATACGTCTTTCGTCAATGTTATTTGCGGTTGGAAGATCTCCAACAACTGACGAATCTTTCTTTGTATATTGAAAAATTAGGTAAATCCTACACGCAGCGGTAAATCTTCCATAAAGGAGTTGATGCTTGCATATTTATATATTGTTTGGATAAGAATGATTTGGAGAGTGGTCGCCTCCTCCTCTCTATATCAGCCTAACTTAGCGTCAAGGTGCGCCTTGACGTCGAGAACCCCGCTTTAAGAGGGATTCGGTGAAGTGTCTATCAGTAATTTCAGATTGCGGGTATAAGTTTGGTGAGGTAAGACTGACAGGAAATAAGCCCACAGCATAGATAACATGAATTGCTATGTCAAAAAGTAGCAATTGGATATTTCATAATATTGGTTCACTAAACATTGCCTACTTTGGATTGTTTCTTCTACTATGGAGCACGTGTACCAAGCGTAATTAATATACTAAATGGCCTATGTGCATAATATTATTAATCTCCATGCACATGTATTGCAAATGTTACTGGTGACTTGCATATCATTGTAATGTTTATTTATTGTAGCAATGATTGAGTTTCGATAATACAGTAACGTTTCCAGACCATTCTTTACTGTACACTTACTCACAAACACATCGCTTAGTATTTTTTTCTTATTCATGTGAATTTTTAATGAGCAAACTTAATACTATCGATAAAAATGTTAGGAAATTTTGTCTTTTCTTTGTAAAGAGCTGACAAATGCAATATATATAACTGAAATTAAAGAGGGGCTCGCGTATTTGGTCTAAATCTTTTAACAAAAAGCTATACTGCATAAAATTCAAAAGCTATAAAAATGAAGTGGCATAAGATCAATATATTTTCAGTCAGCGCCTAGGATTTGCCCTTATTCAATGCATACTTGTTAATATTCATCGACTACGCGTTCGCAAATAGAAAACATTTTTGCCCACGCGAACAGCTCGTTCTCTAATTGGTTTCACCGCCTCATCAACATGACAGCGAGCATGATCAAAGAAACAATTATGTGGACTGTTCTTTTTCTTACCTAACATTTTATTAACCTTGTCTTAATTCACATAGCTCATGACGGTTGTCAACTGTATGATTCATTATTAACTAACAGAACCTCTACTGGAAAAAATTGAAAGATTGACAATCCTTGGCAACATGTTTTAATAAATGCGTATGAAGAGTTATTTGCGATCTGTCAAAATTAGGGCACGAAAAATTCAGACGAAATGGTTCTACGAATCAAGCACCAATAAACAGTCCTCTTCGGCGTATGATATTGTTCGCTAATTGAGTAAATCACTCTATGTTATTTTAGCGGTTTGCTGGTAATGGTTCAAATGGCAATGCCATGGTTTTCGTGATGTTTTCGACTCCCAAAGCCATGCCGTCGAAATCAAGCATTGATTGCACATTTCAATGTATGCTCCCTGGCCCGATATCTGATACACCCCAATTCATCTCCTCCCACGAAACTATGCGTTCAAGAATGCGTCTTAGCATCTGATACCACCATTGTAATGTGTGATAGAGCGGTGAATACAATCGCAGTAACGTGTGATTCATCGGTGAATACCATTGCTGTAACGTGTGATCCATCGGTAAATACCACATCTGTAACGTCTGATACTGCGATGAATACTACCTCTGTAACGTGTCACAGAGCGTTGAATACCACCGTTGTAACGTGTGATCCAGCGGTGAATACCACCGCTGTAACGCAAGATACAGCGGTGATTGCTAGCGCTCTGTGATCAAGCTTCGGAATCTAGAAGAGAACAGGACTAGCATGGATTTGTTGTGTGTAGGAAAAGAACCTCAATCCAGCTATGCCTAATTGACCAACATGGGCAAGTGCATGTTACCACCGGAACATGACTGCAATATGAAAAATAATATTCCTAATTGATTCGGGAATACATAAACATATATTTATAGTATCGACGTGACTTCACGAGTAATTACTTTCCGGATGATTATTCCTCTCGAAAATAAAAATATAGTAATGGACGACGATAAACAAATTTACATTCCCGGGAAACAGAGTTATAATGTAAACATTTGCATGAATGTCAAATTTTCATCGCCCTGAGCTATTGATCACTACTGAACCGACGTAGACACATTGGTTTACCACCCATGCTCTACAGTTTCAGCATTTCAAACCCTAATATAACGAATGTTGATAGGGTTCACGGTAGGAAGGTTGTACCTAAAAGTAGTATATATTTCACCAAAACGCAATTCGAGGCAGTTTAATCGGTAGGCGTAGGAACGGGCGACCTTGGAGCGACCATGTTGGCCGGAGTCAGGCGCGGGACCGATTGTGGGTCGGAGTCACTGATAAGCGAGGCGGGCGACGTAAAGGGGCGGAAGGAAAGGGGGGGGGGGCGTCGGCTGGATGCCAGGCTTGCGTGCTAGATTGGCAGTTTTTATGTCTTGAACATTTTAATTTGTATTCAAATTTTGGTTCGGTTCTGGTAGAGATAGTGTTATAACCAGTTTTTGGAGGGGTGGGGTGTAGGGATCCCCTAGGCAAAAAGTTGGATGCGCTCAGGCAAATACGGTGAGCTTGCTCATATCTGTTATTTGAATTGTTTATTTTTTCCATGACTGATTTGTCATTATTTCTATGTTTTTTAGTGAATGTTTCGTTACATATTTATGTCTGGATTATAATTCTATATATTTTTCTGTACATATATGTTTGTTTTCTTATCTAGTGGGGGTATAAATGACTCATTCGGAGATTGTTTGGTGGGTTTTTTAGCGGTTGGATGCTTGGTACCAGCCTGATATTGAATTTTAGGCAATGTTTTGTGTATTTTTCCAGTTGTGTATTTCATATGTATATAATATCTATCGGAATAGTATGGTTTATTAGTCTGGTAGTTGGCAAATTGATGTTCGTATCGTGGGTTGATGCAGCAGCTTCTTTTCGAGAATCTATCTACCCCATAACGCATTATCCAGGTTTGAACCAGATATATCGGTGTTCAATTGATGCGGTGTTCCAGTAACGCGAGCACTTGGACGATATGGATTTATTGTGAGGCATTATATTATATGAGGCCGCCGTGGCCGAGTGGTTAGCGTATCCGACTGCAGTGTCAGCCTCTGGTGCTGCATGTCGCGAGTTCGAGCCTCGGCAGGGACACGGCGGTCTTGTGGCGGGGAGATTGGGCTCCTCCCCCCTCTGTGTCTGCCTAACTTAGCCACCCCCCTAACTAGGGGGAAACGGCTGTATGTCTATGTGTGTGTGTCATTATATTATGTTATATATAAATAGTATTAATGAGTAATGATCGGTTGATTTATGTTGAATTTGTAGTTTTTTTTTTGGAATTTTGAGTGATTATCTCATACATTTTCAGGAATTTTTAGGATATTTTAGGTTTGCATCTTCCATGTAGCACACCCTTCCAGGCATAATTGGTCGGTTATTGCATCATTTTGGTATTTTATATGCATATACGACATTTTGTTACTATTAAGCTGTGGTTACTTTAGTTAAAGAAATGTTAATTTAACCCTGTTTTGGACTGAGTTGGAGAGTAATTTTATTAGACTTTGTATATACTATAGCGTATTCGTGTAGAAGTATTCCATATCATTTACTATGGGCTCCAGCGAATGTTGCTCGCATGTTCTGGTATCTTATTCACGATAGTTGTATAGTTGGTTACATGCTTTTTTCCTCGTACATCATGGTTTTAATGTATGTTTCGTGTATGGTAGAGAATTGATCTTCTTGCTTTGTTATAACTCGAGAGTTTTAGTATGTGTCTTTCAGTTATGTATGTTCTCTGTACAGTTTATACCTTCGATGCAAGGTATTTTGTATTACGTTTATTACGTTTGTATCTGCAATAAAGAACCTTTTTTCAGGTATATTTTTATTCAAGTTTGATGCTTATGCATGATATAAATATGTATGAAACTCTCCACTTGGGCTGTATATATAACATATCGAAATCAGTTTGAATACATTTCTCCAATTTGGTTCAGCAAACATCCTTTTGCAGATGTTTAGACTCCAGAATTTATTGATATCTCTGTTACATGTTTGGATGAGACTCAGCAGGTAGGATCCAAGAGAACTAATGCACCTCAATTTGTTACATTTCTAGGTCACTTCTCAGCAATCTATCACTGATATATAACAAATTTTAAAGATAACACCCAGTCATGGTACAATACCTCAGACATACATACCATGCATCTGTGTCGAGCGAAGACACATCCTGGGCATACCCAAGAATCTATGCACAGGTACAGTTGTCAAAATGGGGCTGACATGAGTCTCAAAGAGTGTGGTCATAAAAATCTGGGCATCTGTTCACTGATGACCAAAGTAAGTCACTACAACGAATAGCAGCGTGTCGGATAATCTCACTAACAAACCCATGGAATTTAAGATCGACGTCCACATGAACTCACAAAATTCCCGTAGAAAATGGATGAAATCCAAATGACAATGCAAGAGTGTAAACCACCTCTGCACCAAGACCCCACCATCCAGTGAATCGTATTATGAAACGTTACACTATACACTTGCTAAGGTTCAATGACGAAATTCCACAAAGGTGCAGTACGGGCTTATACCTCTGAAACATACATTCCTATGATTATCGTGGGAAAATCATACAACAACATCAACAACAACTATACAAATAGCTAAATAACATGATCTACTCTGCTCTAATTCAAATTAAAAATGTAATACACTAGGGTATCCAGTATACTGAATCGGTCTTCTTACACAAAAAGGCATAAACACACTGGGGCCTCTGTCTATGGGACACCTCTAACTCCTCTTAAATATTGAAGAATGGTCCTACAATGCACATACAATAACCTAACAGCAAGACCGAGTTTGAAACAAATGGGGTCTCTATATCTATACCAACCACGACAAACATAGTACCAGGATGAAAGAAGATATATAAATCACTAAAAATAAACAACATGTAACAGAATTATACCTGAAATATTGTTCTACATTGCAGATACAAACGTATTATTCCGATATTGTATATAATACCCAATACCTTGCATCAAAGATGTAAACTGTACAGAGGACATACAAAACTGAAAGACACACTAAAACTCTCGAGTTATAACAAAGCAAGAAGATCAATTCTCTACCGTACCCAAAACATACATTAAAAACCATGATGTACGAGAAAAAAAAAGCATGTAACCAATTAAACAACCAACGTGAATAAGATACCAGGACATGCGAGCAACATACGCTGAAACCTCATCTACACGAATACGCTGTTTCAGATACAAAATCTGATGAAATTACTCATCAACTCAGTCCAAGGCAGGGTCAAATTAACCTTTCTTTAACTAAAGTAACCGCGGCTTAATCGGAACAATGTGATATATACATATACAATACCAAAATGATGCAATAACCGACTAATTATGCCTAGAATGGTGTGCTACATGGAAGATGCAAGCCTAAAATATCCTAAAAATTCCTATAATTTTATGAGATAACTATTCAAAGTTCTTAAAAACACTACAAATTCAACATAAATCAACCGATCATTACTAAGTATACATAACACAATAAAATAACTTACAATAAATCCATATCGTTCTGGTACTCTTGATATTGGAACACCGCGTCAATGGAACACCGATAAATCTGGCTCAAGCCTGGATAATGCTTTATGGGGTAGATAGATTCTCGTAACAAAGCTGCTGCATCAACTCAAAATACAAACATCAACTCGCCAACTACCTATAGATTTCATATACATTTGAAATAAACGACTGGAAAATACACAAAACATCTCCTAAAATTCAATATCAAGCATCCGACTGGTACCAGTGAGTCATATATACTCTTGGGTGATTCTCCTTTGAAGGAATGTTTCAGTCACCTGTTTATATGGCATTTTTCTCTATGTGTGCGTGAGCTCACAATAGAAAAAAAATAAATGAAGGAGTTACTGCAGGAGTAAGTATAACGAAGCGGAAGGGTACTAATAAAAACAAACGCAGAAAATAACAATAAACTAATTGAATTTATGCCACGTGTAAATTGAACAATATCGAACGACGTAGAAATGTTACCAAGCTTAAAAATTCATCATGAACGTGTCCGGAAATCAACATTCGTGCTAGCGGGAACTGTGTGTTACCTTTAATACTGCAAGTAAATTATTATGTAACTGTTACATTTATTATAAAAAAAATTATCCCATAAATGTATGTTGTCAATATCCTAAACATTCAGAGGAGCAGCATTGAAAATGAATATATGCAACATTACATTTACCAAAGCTGCAATACAGTATGCCCAGCATTGAAATGCAAATACTTATATGTAAATAAAAATATATAACCTAATAACTAACGAATATTCTAAAAGCTCTCCGTCTTTACGAATGAGTCACTCGTTAGCTGACTCACGCGCCAAACTGGTTCCTACCCGTTTTCCGCCGCTGACTCTAGATTGCACGGTTTGCACCGCTGACCCCCGTCCCTGCACCACCAAAAGTGACTCTAGAAAGCCGTTTTTGGACCTATATATACTACTTTCGTTGTAATGGTTCACTTAGATCATCAGTGAACAGATGCCCAGATTTTTATGGCCACACTCTTTGTGACTCATGTCAGCCCCATTTTGACCCCTGTACCTGTGTTTAGGTTCTTGGTTATGTCCAGGATGTGACGTTGCTCGACGTTGTTCAGAGATGATGGACTAAACAGATGCATGGTATGTCTGAGGTATTGTACCATGACTGGGTGTTACCCCTAAATTTGTTATAGATCAGTCATAGATTGCTGAGAAGTGGAATAATAAAGCACTGTAGTGTTCGTTGATATGACACAGTGGGCTTCGATCTTGTCCTAATATAGATATCATATCTTAGTAAGGTTTAGGAATGCTTTCAAATTGAATAGATACCGTAATATTTTTATTTGTTATGCATGAACTCAGTGTTAAATGTCAGATGTTTTTGGTATGACTGTTATGTTAGTATATGATCGTAGTCATGAACCAGATCACGTGGGATATTGGAGTAGGTTTTATCATCTGGGTGTGGTAGGATACGCCGTATATAATAGTGAATCATTGTCGGTTAGGGTAGAGTAGAGAATCTTATTTAGCTACTTATAATTGCTGTTGCGTTTTTTGATTGGTTATCATAGAAATATATCTGTAGTTGATATAAATTCGCCTATATTCATGGAATGTTGGGTGTAAAATACGCTTATTGGATGTAATGATCCAAAATATTGATATGTTTTACGTCTCGGCACTGGATTTGGGTCCGGTTCCATGTCGCCTTGGAGAGCTAATCTATCGGATTTGTGTAGAGTGTTAGTGTTAAAAATTTTCAATAATTTAATATACATCTCAATTGTGTTATCCGCTCGCATGTCTTCACTAGATGCTTATTCTCGCAGTTGATACACCTAGAAGTTATTGAATAATTTAGGCTTTAAAATGAGATTGCGTTCTAATTCAGAATATCTGACTTATTCAAGCATTTGCCAGATCCACTGTATCATTTTCCACAATAGGTTTGTAATTATTATTATTAAATCATTAATTTCCATCGTCTAGCAATGGGTTTTCAATACTTAGGTATAATACATCAAACTTAGTTTTTATATGCGCTATTTGAATTAGCGAAACGAGAGATAAAGTGAATTCATGACAGCGCATCTGTCGGCCGGCTTGTAGCTAAATCATGTTTCAAAACATGATTCACAATATATGTTATTGAAAATCTTAAAAAAATATGTGCATGAGTTTGATAAATCGAAAAAGAATACATCGCAACTCATCTCTTAGAGTGCTGGTGGCTCGCCTCTCTCTCTCTCGCTCTCTTTCTCTCTTTCTCTCTCTCAATATATATATAACTAT
>SDVV010042902.1:0-10296 GCA_016164225.1 Gammarus roeselii
AATGAATTCAAAAAGGGTTGACATGCACTGTTAAATGCATTAACACCTAACCTAACCTTTTCTAACTAATAGTTATGTAGTTTCATTCATGTTTGATGCTTATGTATGATATTGATATGTATGAAACTCTCCACTTGAGCTGTATAAATAACATATCAAAATCAGTTTGAATACATCTCTCCAATTTGATCCAGCAAACATCCTTTTTCAGATGTTTGGATGAGAATTTGCAGGTAAATTCCACATGAACAAATTTACTTCAATTTGTTACACTTTTTTATTGTGGAACAGTTATACGTGATGTTAGATTCAAAGATTTAGTCAACCTAACCAGCTTGACCAATAATTATATATTTTCATTCAATTTGATAATTATGTATGGTATACAGTTATTGATATATACTTATGAACCCTACACATGGATATATTTTACGTACTTTTTTTTTGTATCAAACACCATGTGCATACATAAACACTTTTGTACTCATTTTCAGGGTCGTTAGCGTCACTGTGTGGGCACATGTGTCGGCACATGTGTCAGTACAATGCATATATACAGGGTCGTTAGTGTCACTGTGTCGGCAAATGTGTCGGCACCATTTAGGCATTTACACAAATTTGTGCAAAATAGGTTACCATACACTGCTAGATGCATTATTGCCTAGGCGACCTAACCTAGCCATCTTAAGCAATAAGTATGTATTTACATTCAAGTTTGATGGTTATGTATATTATATAGTAATTATTTTTTATGCGATATACATATCAAATCCCTCCACATGGCTCTATTTTACTTAGTTTTTTTTACGGCACACACCATGTTCCCACATACACGCTTTGTAAACATATGCAGGGCCCGTCACGGTATAATTTATAGCGTATAAAGGGGTCGATACCGGCACAATGTAGACACATACACACATTTGTATACATATACAGGGTCGGTTAACATCTGAAGCATTTTACCTCTGATCTATGATTTTTCCATTAGGTCACAGTCCCTTGCTTTTGTTACAAGATATTTAATGTGGATCAGCTTCACGCCATGTTAGGTTGAAAGAACTGTTCATCCTAACCTTACCTAACCTTTTGTAACCATGAATTATGTATTATCGATCGGCTTTGTCATGCTTACATATGATTTTTACAGTGTTTTAGGATTACTGCATAACAAATATCTCCACTTGGCTCTACATTTTGATCCATCTTTCCAGTTTTGATACACACTTCCACTTTTGATCTTGCAAATTTCATCCACTTCTCATAGATAATTACATCGTTGTTTGATTGGTATACATATTTTCATATGATTCTTGATTTATACGTGTTATTCACACCCATCAAAACCTAACCTAACCTAATCATATGTATGGTATTCAGTCATTTATGTGTACATATGAAGCCTTCCAAACGACTCAAAAAAAAACTTGCATAACAATATCTCCACATTTTAATCTATCCCACGAAACATATTCTTCAACTGATTTCGACAATTCGATGGTCCCTCCGACTAACTGAATTAATGTATTTTATTGCAAGTCATTGCTTAACCTTTGAGTTTAGGACAATATAAACAATTTATTGATGATATACATAATTTTATTAATATTTGTTGGCTTTTTTCACAGTCTTTGCTGTCGTCATCAATGACATCTACCTCGTTTTTTATTTGAAACAGCACGGTTCATGCATCCAACCATTCCTATCATCACTATATATCAGTTTCCACTCAAAATCCTTAATAGACTCCATCAATTCTGTGATTCGAATACCGAAGGCAGGTCCGTTCCCGTGACTACACAAATGTATTGCTTCTTCTTCTTCAACCTTAATTATTCTGAACTTCTCCAACTCACAGTCTTTCTGATCTGCATCATTGAGAATTTTGCATTCGTCCCAGATGTTCTTTTGTTCTTAGGTGCAACTTGTTTTCCACTACCTCAGCTTTCTTACAGTCAAGATGATGATTTTCCACTTGGATCATTTAAGTTTCGAGATTTGCTCTCCTATTTCCCTTAAACTTTGTTACATACGAATCTAACCCGTCGACATTAGTTACCCAAAGCCGAAATCCTTTTTCCTTCATCCATACATGAATGTTATCTCACACTTTTTTGATTCTCGTTTAACCCGTTTCTGAGATAACTGTTACTTTTCAACACTAGTCAATATTTGTCCGATCCGACTCAAATCATCTTCGGAGATTTCTTCTTCAGAAACACGTAATCTATTTTTGCCACGTGAACATTCATTCATGTCTATTCGAGGATGAGCGGTCCTGCTTCACTTACACTCAACGCAACACTGACTCCAATCTCGGCATGCAGCTAGCTTTTATAATGCGATTGCAAGCTTTTTTGCAAAACATTAGGCCTATCATCGCTCGCCTTGGTCATCGTCTGTGTATGTATGTATGTATGTATGTATGTATGTATGTACGTGTATAGGGGTGTGTACGTATGTGCATTTGTATGTTCAAGCGTATGGACGTGTACATGAGTTGACAAGAAAATATATTTAGAATAAAATTCAAAATTCAATACAATTTTAAATTTCAAAATTTCAATAGAATTTCAAATTTTTTAAACCCTTGGACCTTTCTTTAGTAGCCAAGTTATCATTTCAAAAGACGGACTTGGCTTTGTCCGGGTGTCGAAAATAAAGCTTAAAGCAATGAAGAAATACAAAATATAAGTATGTAAACGGGGGAAAATATATAATCCTTGGTTAGATTAGGTTAGGATAGGTTAGGATGGGTTGGTTTTAGGGCTCCTCTACATTACAAACCTATAGTGAAAATATTAGAGGGGATCTGGTGAATGCCCAAATTAGTCAGGTATGTGAAATTGGAACCAAATCTCATAACGACGCCTGAATTTAAAAAAAAAATCTTACTGTATAACTGCAAACGGATCACAAACCTTTATGAAAGTTAGACATGCGTAGCTGAGCATCTAGTAAAGACATGCAAGCGGATAATATAATTGAGATGTACATCTAGGTATTGAAGAATTTTAACACTAACACTCTGCACAAATCCGGTAGATTAGTTCTCCAAGACGACATGGAACCGGACCCAAATCCAATATCGGGAGGTGGAACACACCAAATTTTGGATCGTTACATCCAATTAACCGTATTTTATAGCCAACATTCCATGAAATTAGGCGAATTATACCTGATTCAGATATAATCCTATGATAAACAATCAAAACATACAACAACAAGTATAAATAGCTAAATGATATTCGCCACTCTACTCTAACCGACAATGATTAACTATTATATACGGTGTATCATACCACACCCAAATGATAAATCCTACCCCAATATCCCACGTGATCTGGTTCATGACTAAGATCATATACTAATAACATAACAGCATAACAGTCATACCGAAAATATCTGACATTTAACATCAAGATCATGCAAAACAAATAATAATACTACGATATCCGTTCAAATCTATAACAAATTCCTAGACCTATCTGATGATATGCCTCTGGTAGTATAAAATCCAAGCCCACTGTGTCAAAAACGATGAACACCACAATGGTTTACTAGGTAACTTCTCAGCATTCTACCACTGATATATAACAAATTAAGAGATAATACCCAGTCTTGATACAATACCCAGTCTTGATACAACATCGAGCAAAGTCACATCCTGAACATAAACAAAGAATTTATTCACAGGTGCAGTTGTCACGAATGAGCGTGACATGAGTCACAAAGAGTGTGTGGCTATAAAAAGCTGGGGTTCTGGTCACTGACATTCTAAGTAAACCGCTACAACGATAAGCAACATATCGCATAACCTCTCTAACACACCCTGGAACTTAAAATCGACATCCACAAGAAGAGCGTACAAAATTCACGTTGAACATGGATAAACTCCAAATGACAACCAAAGAGTGTTAGCCACCTCTACAGCAGGACCCCTCCATCCAGTAAATCGTCTGCTAAAACGTTACATTTTACACTTGTTATGGATCAATGACGAAATTTCCCAGAGATTCAGTACGGACACACACCTCTTAAACATACAATCCTATGATTATCGTGGAAATATATACAATAACAACAACAACAACTATAAAAATAGCCAAATAAAATTTAAACTCTGCTCTAATTCACGTTAAAATTGTAATACATTAATAGTATCCAGCATAGTACATCGGTCTACTTACACAAAATAGGCGTAAACACACCGGGCTATTGCCTATGGGGCATGTTTAACTCCTAAATATTGAAGAATGGTTCTACAATAAACATACAATAAAATAACAATAAGACCGAGTTTGTAACAAATAAGAACTTCTATATCTGTAATAATCGCGTCTAACATTGTACCAGGATGTAAGAAGACACATATAACAGTAAAAATATACAACATGTAACGAAATTATACCTGAAATAATGTTCAAAATTTCAGATACAAACGTAATATATCCTAATATTCCGATAATGTGTAAAATACCCTATACCTTGCATCGAAGATGTAAACTGTACAGAGAACATACAAAACTGAAAGACCCGTACAAAAACTCTCGAGTTATAACAAAGCAAGAAGATCAATTCTCTACCATACCCAAAACATACATTAAAACTTGACGAACGAGAGAAGCATGTAACCAACCAAACAACTGACTTGATTATGATACCAGGACATGCGAGCAACATACACTGAAACCTATAGTAAATGGTGTGAAATACTTCTACACGAACACGCAACAGTACATATAAAATCTGATGAAAATTACTCCCCAACTAAGTCCAAAACAAGGTTAAATTAACATTTCTTTAACTAAAGTAACCACGGCTTAATCGTAACAGAATGCCATATATACGTAAATCATACCAAAATAATGCGATAACCGACCAATTATGCATTAAATAGTATGCTATATGGATAATGCAGAAATAAAATATCCTAAAATCTAATAATTGTATGAGATAACTATCCAAAATTAAAAAAAAAAGTCAACACAAATCAACCGAATGCTACTAGGTATACGTGACACAATCTAATGCGGTAGATAGAATTTCGTAACGAAACTTCTGTATCAACCCAAAATACCAACATCTACCCGCCTACTACCAGACTATTAAGCCGTACTATTCCTTTAGATATTATATATGTATGAAATAAATATGTGGAAAAACACATAACACCGCCTAAATTCCATATCAAACTGGTACCAAGCATCCCCCCCCTAAAAATGAGTCAGTTATACCCTCAATTAGATTAGAAAACAAACATATAGGTCCACAGAAAATATAAATATAATTATAATAATAAATATAAACCCAATTTTCCAGAAGTGCATCCAACTTTTTGCCTAGAGGATCCCTACGCCCTACCCCACCCCACCAACTGCAGCTCGTTATATATATTTATACCAGAACCGTATAAATATATATAACGAGCTGCAGTTAGTGACCAATTATACCCCACTAGAACAATATAGAGAAGAAAAAACTTATATAAATACAATACAGATCAGAAATACTATATAAGGTAAAATGTTCAATATAAAAACTGCCAATCTAGGCCGTAAGCCCGCTTCCAGCCCGCCGATCCCCCTTCCGTCCCCCCATTCCGCCTCCCCCCTCCCGTCCGTTAGCTGACTCACGCGTCAACCCAGTTTCGGTGCTGCCGTCTGACTCCGGCTCTACCCTACCCCACCCAAAAGTGACTCTAGAAGGCTGTTCTTTGGACCCTTTATACTACTCCGAATGCAAGTTATCCGTTCCTGTGAATTTTTTAAATATTCATTTTGCTGAGTTTTTCTTACAATACACCAAAGGGAAATGAATATTTTCCAACGGTTGCACTTTTCCAGGTAGTTCGAGTTCTGGGATATTAATAATATTCTCACCTGTGGGAACGGTTACAGAGTATTCGTTGAATATCATAAACATGTCTGCACCCGATGATTTTGCAATCATCTTCACTATTTTGTAGAGGGTCAATGCTGTCACGAACAACACGTCTCTCGTTTACATATGCATAGAACCCTTTGGGGTTAAGCTTGGCAGATTTTGCAGCATTATTTTCCTAGTTCCTCTTGGCGCTTCTGACCACTCTATTCACACTCCTACCAGCCTGCTCATGCGCTTGTTCTGACTCTGGTGTCGGACTAGTTTTGTGGACTTGGTACAGTGTCTGTAAACCAGTAATTGATTCATGAACTTCGTTATTCAGCCAAGAAGGATTGTTTATTTGTACATTCCCCTCCGGGATATATCGCTTGCTTGCTTGCACCACCGTATTTCTATGATACACATAGCATTCATCAGTGGTCCTGTAATCGAATTGGCCCAGGAAGTCTAAGTTTGTGATTGGATCCTTCGGGCCTTCAAAAATCGCTCTTTGAAAGTTGTAGTTATAGCATATTGATCAATGTATAATTGTGATTTGTAATTCAATAGTATGGTAATGGCCTATTTTTACAAGGTCCAAAATTTTAGGCCCTCTAGTTGGTTCTTCCAGGTGGTGCAGTATATTTTGGACGAGACGTATCTACCTACCACCCCGTAATTCAGCTTCCAGTGTTGCCCAATTGATGTTAGTTTGATTGAAGTCCCCCATCAAGATACTCTCATGGGATGAGGAAATGATATTGTCCAATTCGTCATGGAGAATATCTTCTACCCTTATTGTTATTTCATGGATTTCGGTATACTAGTACAATTTTCAGTATTATCCCAACAAAGGGCATGATATCGACCTGGATTGCCTCATGAGTTGTTGTTGCTATTTCCCTGCGAAGTATTGGACGAAAGGTTTCTTTAACACAAAGCACAGACCCCCCACCTTTCTTGCTTGGAGAAGGCTTGTCTACACTGAAGGTCCTAAGTCTTTAGAGTCCTATTTCCACCTGTACATCCCGGTTATTCGTGTTCAGCCGCGATTCGTTGATTCCAACTATGTCAAATTCGTTCGTTTTCACTATAGTTTGGAGAAGACCCATCTTGGGCATTAGTGACTGAACATTGCCAGACACTATCCCCACTATGTTTTATACTATGAATAGCAAAAAAGATTTAGCATTACCAGAACGTGTGGTGCATTGAAGAAAGTGTCCAGCAGAATGTGATTCCAGCTCCCCAACAGTTCTGTGTCTTGCACACGTGATTGTATTGCCCTTTCACCAGTAATATATATAGTGCCGTATTGTAAACTGCCTATTTTTCATCGTTTGTGATATCCTACTTACTGAAAAAATCGCTGCATTGCAGTGAATTTCTAAAAACATATTTTGTTTTTGTTTTGAGTCATGAGCGGTTTAAGAAGGGGATGCGCGAGAAATTTAATTAACCCTATTAGCCACGCGTGATGTTTAAAATCTTACATAAAACTAATACACGCTCATATCTTTTCAATGGGTTATAATCTGTTGCTATCCTTCAAGCTGTTTCAATTCAATAAAAATCAATATGATCCTTCAATAAAATGTCAAATAGCATAATTCTATACTACACATGAGCAACGGCGCCACATTGAGACGACACGGTCTTGACTGCTGCTGCGTTCCTCACCTCCGGTGTGGGACTGACTGTTGTAGAAGGAGGAGGTTATGTTGATGAGAGCGCGCTCCACCTGATACGTTCCAGTAAAACTTTTTTTATATGGCCTATTATTCCAATTTCTTCTGCAAGATCTTATCGATTGACTTTACTACAGGCAAGACAGATTTATGCTACATATGATGACTTAAGGTCAGTTACCAAGTCAAAACAGTTAATCAGCAGCTGGTCGATGAGAATTGTGGTTTATAAAGTTCTACAAAAGCGGCAACGCGGGACTCTGTCGAGACGTCTCATGGCGTTCCTTATAGGGTTAGTATAAATCTGAATATTTCGTACTTACATCTCGACAAATCATTTCTAGCGAAATTCAAAATGAATGTTGAGTGTATTATTGTACTACTTGGTTCTACAATTTTTTATTTAAAATTCATTCACTTATTTAGAATAATTTTAATCGGTAGATATTTCCTTGGTTGAAATTCGTTTAGGATTGATTTTGAATTGTTTGGATCGATATGACTTCACATTTATCGATCCTGACGATGCGTGTGAGGTTACACTCAGACGCTCTATAAGTTTAAATATATTGTGATGTTACGGGATGTCTCACCAGTCATCATCCTTCTCTTTTTAATCAAATTTTACTTGTATGAATAATTTGTACCTTCCTCTATCATCAAAGAGTGCATTGTGAAACGTAAGAAGAAGATCGTTAGGCGTGGTCATCCTTCTTACTATTCTCCTTAACCAGTTGGGTTCATAATTAAACCATATAATTTTCTCCCTACCTGATTGACATATTTGGGAAACCACAAATTGAAAGATGACCACATTTAACAACATTTTAGGGGTTTCCGGCAGCGGCATCAGAACAAGTCCCCCCCCCCAACCCTCCCCCCCCATCATCTCGATTACGCTGCGGACATACGACAGTACTCAGGATAAAACCTGGAACTGGTTTAACGAAGATTTTGAAAAATGCGGTTTTAACGTAGGAAAACGGCAAATTCGACAACTTACACGTAGCCAGTCAGTGGCCAGTTTGTTGACCGCTCGTCACTATTGCTACGTTATAGTGGAATCATTAAGAAACAACGTCGTTTATTTCCACAAACATCGATAAGGTCTTGTTCAATGTTGCACGAACGATAACAATAAAAATAACATCAAATAATCAGTCTTTATTTGCCCAAAATCATATTTGAAAATAATAATGCACGGAAATTATTTCCACATATGAATTTGGGATAGTAGTTTCGTTACAGCTTTATAGTATCGTTACAGTTTGAAATTTACCAAGAAATAAGTGAATAGAATAGGATTCAAATCAACTGCGTCAGGTTCATTTTATTTATTCTTAATAATAGTTTTTATATTTGGTACCTCTTTAATATTCAAGGTAAAAAAATACAAATTAGGCGTTAATTTTTACAATTAGTCGCTGCATCTTCATTCAATATTTCGGATTATTGGGTTGATTTTGAATGGTAAATGAAAATATTTTGTAAGTAGACGAAAGTAAACGTTCACTGGCATTGTTTTTTTTTTGCTGGCGAGGCATTGGTGACGTCATGAGTCTTTTAAATGAGCACTAGTAACGTCACGAGTCTATTAAATGGCCGCTTGTGACGTCAGGTCCTGTGGCAAGTGCATCGACATTCAAACCCTTTGGTACACCCGGGGTCTCATTCTAACCAGGCAGTAATATCGTGGTCAACCAGCCCTACAGTTACATCACGGCCAGACCAGTTGTGTCAGTCATGAGATGGTCATCCATAAAACCAACAAACCTACGAAACTACACAGATGTTTCAAACACGAGAAGTTGTAATGATGTATGATCATCTAGCAATTAACGCTAATTTGTGTTGTGGACAGTCGCAGAACGAAATTTCAATAATTCATTCAATCGCACTCATGTTATTTGCTCGGGATAGCTGCCTGAAATATGGGCTACAGCTCCATATTCGTGACGACGGAGATAAATGATTTTACAACAACTTCCATATCTGCTTCGTTTTCTTTGAGATGCCGTGTAACTCCATCTCTCGAGGACAGGCAGCGCCGCTCAGCAGAGCCATGCCAAGTCGCGAACCTCTACACTTTCATTCCTTCATTCCTGGCAAGCGCTGGGACAAACTTTGGGCAATCTACTCTTCAAGCGGCGTCAGTTACGATAACTTGGGCAGCAGTTGAGCCACTCTCGCCCCAACTCTCTGCTTTGCAATAGTGCCAATAGCACGAATAATGTCATGGTGGCAATGGCGTGAACAAAAACAGTACAGATCCATTGAGCGAAGAAGAAATTCTGTGTGGATCATAAACGTGTTTAAGGCAAGCTTTTGAAAGCACTGGACACGGATTCCTTTTTCAATGAGAGAACAACTTGGCCGAGTTTATAGTTTACTGAAATAGTTGGACACACAGAGGATTGAATAAAACGATACTTTCCCCGGGGTTTTTGCATTGAGCGTTTCTTTACCATCGCACCGCATAATTCAAACTGCTTAATCTTTTATAATTAGAGCTACGATAATCGGAGATTTCAAGTTCATTTCATATTTTTTTCTCTTATATGCTAGTTAACAGCGGCGACAATTATCCACAGCAAAATATATAATACCCTACCGAGTAAATGGAGTTTTAAGCAGTCACTGTTAAAATATCATTTACTACTAATGTATCACTGTTATTTGATCGTTGAAGCGATGTATTCAGAGATTTTTGAGACGAACATTTATATAGTTATTATACACACAT
>SDVV010042903.1:0-10296 GCA_016164225.1 Gammarus roeselii
ACAAGGTGCAACAAGCCCACACCGATGAAACAAGGTGCAACAAGCCCACACCGATGAAACAAGGTGCAACAAGCCCACACCTATGAAACAAGGTGCAACAAGCCCACACCGATGAAACAAGGTGCAACAAGCCCACACCGATGAAACAAGGCGCAAAAAGCCCACACCGATGAAACAAGGTGCAACAAGCCCACACCTATGGAACAAGGTGCAACAAGCCCACACCTATGAAACAAGGTGCAATAAGCCCACACCGATGAAACAAGGTGCAACAAGCCCACACCGATGAAACAAGGTGCAACAAGCCCACACCTATGAAACAAGGTGCAAGGAGCCCACACCTATGAAACAAGGTGCAACAAGCCCACACCTATGAAACAAGGTGCAAGAAGCCCACACCTATGAAACAAGGTGCAACAAGCCCACACCTATGAAACAAGGTGCAACAAGCCCACACCTATGACACAAGGTGCAACAAGCCCACACCTATGAAACAAGGTGCAACAAGCCCACACCTATGGAACAAGGTGCAACAAGCCCACACCTATGCAACAAGGTGCAACAAGCCCACACCTATGAAACAAGGGGCAATAAGCCCACACCTACGAAACAAGGTGCAACAAGCCCACACCTACGGAACAAGGTGCTTATTTCTGTGACTGCTGACACTTATCCTCGACCTCAATAAAGGCCTGAAGTGTGTATTGCGGCGTCACCTAGCCGCACCCATTAGCGCCATAGGGCTAAGTTTCTTTGCGTGAGTGTATGAGAGTGTAAGGTGCGCCTTGCCGTCGTCCACCGCCCTTTCGAGGGTGTTCGGCCTAGTGTCTGTTCCTGGGACAGTGCGAGGCTTCAGAATGCAAGTGTTCAGCGATCAGATTGACGCAACTTTTGTGTCGACATAGCTGAGGTTGATAGCTAAAACCCTGACTCAAACGACGGCAGTTCATGTGCTTGTAAGCAAAGCCGGTTTGGCTGAGTCCCTGCCAAGCGTTACACACCGCTGCATGTCAGCGCACTAGCGGCAAGGAGGCAACAAGTGATAGCCTCAAGTGACGGAACAATCCCAAAATGGTCAAGCATCCGAAAAAATGCACAGGAATTACAGACCACTCGTCTTGTGTATACCATTTTGTATTGTATTTCCACTTCATAATAACAGTAAATTCAAAGTAGGGAATGAACTCTTGAATAAATTATGGTTGAGAAAGGAAATTCGCCACCTGCAAAAAGAACAACGGATCAAGGCAAGGGGATCTTCGTTCTGTGCTGGCAATGGGTGTATTTAATGCCTTAAACCACCACTATCGAACCTATGCCATCCAGAGTCGTGCACAGTACGAGGTCAATCACATGGATCGATTTTACGAGTGTCCATAGCTCGTTCGTTTATCCATCCACAATAAGAAGGGACGTTTATCCGTTGGTCCTCTTCATGTTGCTGGTGGTATGTTGACTGTCCCCAGGTCATGAGTGAAACTTTGCTGATGCGTTTGCGTCCGTTTTTGTTGTTGATGCTCCTCCTAATCAGGCTCCAAGTCAGGTTTGGAGGTGCGATGGCTTGTAAGGAACTTGGAAATCGGTGTCGTGGATGCCTGATCCAGTTGTCACTTTTGCTTAGGTGCTTGACGTGTTGTTGAATCTGGATGTTTCGTCGGCAGTGGGCCCCGATGGTCTACATCCCAAGCGTCTGATAAGTTTTGCGGGTGCACTGTCATGACCTTCGTTGATTGTTACGGAGGTCATTACTTTGTGGAGTTCTTCCAGACTTGTGGCTGGAGTCCATTGTGATCCCCCTGTTCAAGGCAAGTCAAGGTATAATCCTCTCAACTATCGACCCGTCAGTTATTGTTATTGTGGGTTATTGGTTCAGGTATGGTGGATATTTTTGAGAGCAAAGAGATTCTCTCCCCTCACCAGTTTGGATTCCAGTGTTATGATCGGCCTCCTCTGGCACAGATTTAGAAACTTGGCTAACCAAACATTACCGCGGGAGGTGCGTAGTGAGTGTCCCTAGAAACAGTGTAGGCCTTAGGCCTGTTAACCCTTAGCTCCAGTTTCACGTGGAGGTCCCTTGCCTAGCATATATTTAATTCCCCTCCGATGTGTTTGAAAAGAAGCAGGTGGTTCCTCGCAGATCGTGTAACGTAGGAGACATTGACGAGTGAGGGCCATTTGCGCACCTTGAAAATCTCCGTGTCAGTGATAGGGGAGGGGAGACTAGATCCCATAACACTGTTTAGCGCAGGGTTATTTTTTATTGTTTAAAGATGGGAGGAGCCCACAGAATCCGTTAACGGATTTTGTTGTATATGTACCAATGAGGTCTGGGTATTAGAAGGCCCGTCTCTTTAGCTGGTCCAAAAATGTGAACTATTCCCTGATTAGAGGAACCCCTTCAATCTCATGAACATGGCCCTCCCACATATTATTCAGGGCAGCCCCGAACGACAGAGGGCAAACACACACTTGCGATCGGCCGCAACGGTCGGTCACAGAGACCCTTGCCTGCGGGCACAGCGAGCACAGACTCTTGCCTTCGGGCACAGCGATAACACACACTTGCCCTCGGTCACACAGAGCAGACAGACTCGCCTTCGGGCACAGCCATCGGTCGTAGGCCCCCTACTCTACTCTACGCTCGTCTAACATTTACCACTTTTATTTTTGATATTCATTGTTACTCTGTGTCCGTTATGACAATCAATTTTATATCAGTGCTCTGTTGAGTTTACCTGTAGACTTGTTACTTTTCTTATTAAAAAATACTATTATAAAATGAATGTTTGATCATTCTAACCTTGATTTACCCGATTTTCGCAACCTGGGAACTTCGAACATAACACCAGCAATGTCGGTCTACTGGGGATCAGCTTCTCTTGGCTCATTCGGATGCTACGGACTGGGTGGATGATGGCTTTGTTGTGAATGTTGCGCTGTTCGATATTTCTAAGGCAGTCGATGTTGTTTCACATAATGTGTTGATTCACAAGCTGAGGGAGGTGGGAGTTGGGCCGGTTCTGCTTGAGTCGCTGTGGATTAGTGTTGTAGCTAGTCAAGAGAGGTAGTTAGTGGTGTTCCTCAGGGATCGGTACTGGGCCCTGTGCTATTTCTAATCTACGTTAATCATCTCACGAATGGAGAGTTGTGCTTTTTCAAGTAATTTGCTGATGACTACAAGTTGTATCTCCGGTACAAGTGAGTAAGGAAGGCATGAGTTGCTGGTGTGTCAGGTCTGCAGTCAGATCTGGACAGAGTCAGCGCGGTTGCTGCATCTAGGAACTTGAGGCTGAACCCAGAGAAGTGCGTGGTGTGGAGATTTGTTCGTGTGCTTGCCGAGTGGACGGACGAGAATCCTCTGGCTCTGTACTGTTTGAGCGGGATTCATTGAAATTTGTTCAGTCCCACAGGGATCTAGGCGTGATGGTGGATGTGAAACTAAAATTCCACCATCATGTCAGAGAGGTAGTGGGAAAAGATTGGCCATCAACCTGCTGAGATCCACCGTTTACCGTAGTCATGACTTCATGGTGTCCCTCTTTCTTTGTAATGCACATTGATCCTGTCATGGATTATTGTTCATTGGTGTGGAACATAAGTTTTCTTGGGGATTCGAGATTGCTTGAGTCTGTGCTGAGGAGATGGACAAAAAGTGTCTGAATCGATTACTTTTCCAGACTGAAGCAGTTTGGCTTATTTTCAGTACGGGCGGATCTTATCAATTTTTTTCAGGACGGACCTTATTAAATACTGGAGGACATCCGTGGGTTGGATGATAACGACGACCTTGAGGGTCTTTTTCGGAGAGCTCTTGATGTGAGAACACAAGGCCATCCCTTTAGGCTTTTGATGCCATCTTGCAATACTGACATCAAGAAAAGTTCTTTGGAGCGCGATGTTCAGTTGTGGAACAGTCTTCCAAGTTTTGTGGTGGAGTCTGATTCTCTGGCTGCATTTAAGGGGTCGCTGGCGGAGTACATCTGGGAGATGTTCTGTTTAAGTTTGTTTAGCTTTGTAAAGGTGCTTCTTATACATGTTGATCTCTTAACCTTTCGATCTACCTGCCGGATGCCCCAGCTCCAGCTCATGCAACTTTTGCATGCTACAGCTAATGCAACTTTTTTTGGGGGCTGGGTGTCGGTGGTTTGAAGTTTCTGTCCCTGGTGTTGTTGCGGTGTTAGAGTGGCGACTGTTTGGGTTCTGGTTGTTGGTGTGTCTGAGTGTGTTGCATCTTCGAGCACTTACTTATCTGTTGTGCGGTGCGCTGTTCTGTCTTATTTTTTTTGTCAATCATACTGTTTGTTCATATGATAGCCAGAGCTGCACATAAGTTTTGCATGTGCTGGGGTGTTGGGTGGAAGCTGTGTTTTGTGGTGTGGCTGTGTTGCGTCACTGTGCGCTTCTCATGTGTGTGCTATACGGTGTTTCTTTGTCATTCATATTGTTTGTTTATATGATAACCAGTGGTGCGCACTAATTCCAGTTCCTAAACCTTTGTTTACGTAGATGTTCTCATAGTTAAACAGGCGCGCATTGCTGTGCTGGCCTACCCCGGCTCTGTTGCTCCTCACTGGCTTTTGGTGCTGTGGGAGAAGGCTGCAAAGGTTGGAAACAAAAGTTCGCAAAACCAATTAGCACAATTTCTAGATGACCAAGAGAACTGTTCTTCCTGAACGCAGTCAACATTTTAAAACTAGACATAGTCCGTCACAGCGGACAATTATGTCTCCTATCCCAGCATCGTCCCTGACTTGTAAAAAAAATACCCATAGTCTAAAATTACAGTTTGAATGCCAAAAAAAAAACTTAGGAGAGAGGGGGGGGTCAAAATGTTCACACATCGCAATGAACAGATTGACAACTATCACACCCAAAATTTCCCAATACCAGCCGGGGGAGATGGAGCTTAAATCGTTTGTGCACAATCTGCGTTATACAACGTTTGCGATATATGTTGCGCTGACAGACATTGCACTCAGTGACACCGGGGTGGTTGAGATCTGCTCACTGTGAACGAACCTGAGATTTAGGGATTATAAAAAATCACTCCTTACAATTGTCCAAATTCGAGAAAAAAAACGTTGTAGATTATCGTAGTGTCTGCAGGAGCTTCCAAATGATGTGTCGCTAGCCATGATTAGATAGACGAGATACTTTTTGGGAAGTGTGGAAAGACGTACGAGACGTTTCTTGGGAGACGGTACAAAACGCTTTCGTTGGTATACAGCACACCATTACCCCTTACAACTAGAGTCTGAAGTTTACGGTGATATGACGATGTTTTCAATAGTGCATGAACAGGACTGCAACGTTGTGCCTGTTCAAGAATTGAACCCTTCCTGCTTAGCCATACACGACCCAGGGGAGGGCCTTTTTGGTGTGAGCTATCTCGATTACTCAAACAATCACTTTATTAGACGTTTCTGCTACGTTTGTCTCCTCTACTACCTTTTTGGCGGTGGTGGGATCAGCGATTAACGCACCGCTCGAAACCCCCGATACCCTCCGACAAGTGCTTGTTGGGACACGGGAAGCGGGGTGGGTTGGTGGCCGGCTTAAGAGGGTGGAAAGTTGTTATTGCTGATATCTGCACAAGCATTAAGGGTTGGGTTGTGTGGTCATTGATTCATTGCTACCCATGTGGTATATCTCTGTTACTGTGGACACCAAAACATTGCACTTGCTTTGTTTAAAGTGCCTGATGTTATCAACAAGATGCGCATAGGGAAGACGGTAAGTGGGAAGATGAGTAGTGTAAGAACCACAGTTGGACTCAAGGTTTCGTAGGAGACTCGAGGTTCCCTTGTAATGAAATGCAGTGTATATGTGGTTGCTCTGATGTTCTGAAAGTGTCGGTGGGCCAGAGGCTCGAGCAGCGCATAGGCTGCGTCCACGTCATCTCAGCAGTGACGACGCACACGATGCCATCTCCACCGGCGACGATTTGAAACAGCGTGGGTCGAGGGACTTTCGGCTACTGGCTTTCATTGGCGGCATGAGCGATTTTCTTTACAGACTAGTTACACAAAAAGTATCTCACTTTTCTATTTCTGAATTTGGTCCACAAAATTATTAAATTGCAGCAGCACAGAAGAATGTTGCCGATCACAGTTTTCTGAGTGTAGTAGAGACCGTGGCAGCACGATTTGGGCATTTGCTATCATTTTATGCACGATGTTGCATCAAATACAATACTTGGGTACTTGAAGATTTTTTGCTGAATGAAGAGCTGGTCACAGCGCAGCTGACACCTGACCCACACTAGTGGGGACACTCGCTACTCGTGCTGTGGCATCAGCATTAGCATGTTGCTCTCGCATTCGCCAGTCGGATCCCAGATTCGTGTTACATTTCAACAAATTGTTCACAAAGTGCAAGTATCCACTAATTAGAGGTTGATCAGAAGCACAGGTGAGGAACTCTTCCAATCGGGTTTCGAACCTAGAGATGTTTTTGTGGCTGACAATTGCAGCCCTATTTGATTTCAAGTATTTCCAGTGGTATTCGATTGAATAACTTAACTGATCGGCACATTGAAGGAAGAAATGCTACGGTTTACATTTTATTACCGCCGGTCACCTTTAACAATGTGAAGCAGCACATTCTGCCCATCCTTGCCTGATTTCTTATGGTCCCATTCGTTACCATTCTCCATTGAGATTGCCTTGCAGAATTTTCCATATGTTTATGACCAGGAACTGCTTCCAGTCTTTCGAGATCGTTCCGTCCGAGCGGGATCCAGAGAGGAGAGCAATAGTCCGTAGCTGGGTGGATTAATTGCTTCCGAAGAGTCAACATTGTCCTTCAATCCTATGAGGTTTTCATAGCCTAGGAACACAGTTCCTGCCACTAGCCTCGATCTTTGCAATCATTTCGTCAAATAAAACATTGTTTTGCAACGCCGAAATCACGCTTACTTTTTTTTTCATCAATGGCAGCGTATTGTTTGAATAACACGAAGACTGTTTTCAGAAAGGTTTTTAAAAATACTTTTGCCATTCAAATATATATTCGTTGCATTGCATGTTATTTTCGCCATTGCACTTAAATATTTATTGTAGATAAGTTTGAACATTGTTTACACCTCTCGCATCCCTCACTATGCCTCGGACTCGGGTATCGTCTGCAAAGCGAGAGATCGATGAATGTGGACAGTTTTTGCTCCAATCAGAAAAAAGAAGATTCGGTGATCTGTTCATTATTATCTCAGCTAGGAACACGTCTTGAAATGAGATACTGATTACATTTTGCTGCGCAACTAAGCCGAGGCACAACTGTCGTTAGGGTAACAGGTGCTGCGTAACTAAGATGAGGCACAACTGTCGTAGGCCGCGTAACTAAGCTGAGGCACAACTGTCGTTAGGGTAACAAGTGCTGCGTAACTAAGCTGAGGCACAACTGTCGTTAGGGTAACAAGTGCTGCGTAACTAAGCTGAGGCACAACTGTCGTTGGCTGCGTAACTAAGCTGAGGCACAACTGTCGTTAGGGTAACAAGTGCTGCGTAACTAAGCTGAGGCACAACTGTCGTTAGGGTAACAAGTGCTGCTTAACTAAGCTGAGGCACAACTGTCGTTAGGGTAACAAGTGATTGGCCCATCGTTGCCAGGACTAACAAGTTCATCAGCCTATAGCAACGGAGCCGATTGCATGCTGTCCCCAACACCGTGTAATGAGGCGGCGCAGCCCGCACGCGTTCTGCATCACGATGATAATGGTGGCGGGACTACGTGACCAGGAAGAGGGACTAGAGCGAATACTAGTTAGCCGAGACTGCAGCCACACGGGCAAAGCCTGGTTCATTGAAGTTTGGTCCAAGCATATAACAATCGGTGACAAATTCCTGCGAGCTGTCAAAAATCCTGAATTGTGCACCGTATTGTTTCTAACCTGGTGAGTACACAAATCAAACATCAATTAGTTGCAATTATAATAATGTGTAAGTGTAACCTAAATTAAAAAAAATACACAATACGAATAGATTACTACTCATTACGCATAGATCACTACTCAATAAGCATAGATCACTACACAATTCAAATTGATTGCTACTCAATACGCATAGATCACCACACAATACGAATAGATTACTACACAATGCGAACAGATCCCTACACAATACGAATAGATCACTACTCAACACGCATCGATCACTACTCAACCCGCATCGATCACTACTCAAAACGCATCGATCACAACTCAACACGCATCGATCACTACTCAACCCGCATCGATCACTACTCAACCCGCATCGATCACTACTCAACACGCATCGATCACTACTCAACCCGCATCGATCACTACTCAACACGCATCGATCACTACTCAACACGCATCGATCACTGCTCAACACGCGTCGATCACTACTCAACCCGCATCGATCACAACTCAACACGCATCGATCACTACTCAACACGCATCGATCACTACTCAATACGCATCGATCACTACTCAATACGCATCGATCACTTAAGAGTATCTAATATTTTAGCCGTGCATGTGTTACCTGTCTGTCTATAACAGTATTATATTCTAAGATATCATTAGAATCCGATTTTTAGATCAAATGTAGCCGGTTCCCTGTTACGAAACCATAAGTAATTTGTATTAGGTAGTACCATTGCATTGTACCGTGACTGGTATATTGTAGGTGGTTCATGCTCATATTGTAGGAGGAACATACTTGTAATAACTATTGCAGTTAGTTCATGATCATAATAACTATGCTCATCATAACTATGGGATGCTCAATAGCGACACTTCACATCTTGCAGCTTAGAATCGTGTTATGATTTCATAATATTCCATTTACTGAAATTTAATTAATTACTCCATCATCTTTGCTGATACTCCGCCGGTCACATCTGGTACAAGGTTGAGGTCCAGAATTATGATATTATTCGTACAACATCAAGAAACAGAAGGGAGCTGCTACGAATTAGTTTGGCTTTGCATTCAACTGAATCAAGTAGAAGGAAGTAGATACATAGTACCTACACAGTAAAGTAAAAAGTGTAGACGTTTTCTGTGTGTACACTCATATTACCACACTAAATGATATTTCGCTCCATGGAATACAAACCGGCGGCCTCTAGAGAGGAGCTGCGAAAAATTCAAATTGAACTTTCGTTTTCGTTAATGTGATTATTTTAAGAATTAAAAATCTATTGCCAGACGATGTATATAAATGACTTGATAATAATGATATGTGGTACGGGTCAGGCATACTAAAAGTGACAGTGAGAGAAGATTCCCACCCGTGTCGAGACGACGAATTACTCGCTTCACGGAAATACGGAATTAGTACAAATAAATTTCCGTACACACTATACTTACGGAGAAAAAACGAAGACAGAACAGAAGAAACTTATGGTGAAAGATATTGTTTGATTCGGAGCCTATAGCCTAAGAGCGTACGGATACTGTTGAATGGTTCGCTAACCATTGCTTGTTATACATCGAAAACAAAGAGAATTACTTCCAGGGCCAAAACAAGGCAAAGTCAACAGAATAGAACGAGCCTAGTGAGAATATGGCAACAGTAAAACCGCATTTGGATTCTTTCTATTAGCTCAAATACAACGAAAAGTGATAAGAACATTGTATTTTTGATTCATCTCAAAATAAAGATATGTTTGTTATCTGTTGACAGGATGATAGCGTTGATGTATTGCGCCAGCCGCAGATTCCAGTCGCCACCGGGCAAGAAACAGAGTTCTGCATTTCTGCTTCTAACAAAATCAGTAACGCAATTTGAATGTCAGCCGGTAGATTGCTGAAACATTTTGGACCTGAAATAGTGAATGTTTTGGTACCAGTCTCTGTTCTCCTCAGCTCGGTGACAATATTATTGTTGTTTATGTCTATCGTTGATGAGCGGCTTCAGTTACGAGTTGGCAACACAGCAGCGCTTGAAGAAGAAAACCTGTTCTGAATTGTAAACACTCGTAAAGCTTCACTGAACTCCAGGCGTGCTTGGAGGTAAAGCCAGCCAAGTTGCTAGGCTAATAGGCACTAGCTACGTGATCACTCTTTCTACAGTTGCCATCACATGGTACCGTTGCAGTGAAGCAATAGGCACTAGCTACGTGATCACTCTTTCTACAGTTGCCATCACATGGTACCGTTGCAGTGAAGAAATAGGCACTAGCTACGTGATCACTCTTTCTACAGTTGCCATCACATGGTACCGTTGCAGTGAAGCAATAGGCACTAGCTACGTGATCACTCTTTCTACAGTTGCCATCACATGGTACCGTTGCAGTGAAGCAATAGGCACTAGCTACGTGATCACTCTT
>SDVV010042904.1:0-10296 GCA_016164225.1 Gammarus roeselii
GCCCTTGGCATCCCGCTGTCGGGATGGTCGTGGGTGGGGGGGCCCGGCCATTATGACGCGGCGGGGGTAAACCAGTGAAAACTGTCGGGCCCTGCTGCTGACGACGGTTCCTCGGTGCATTCGGGACCCGGAGTGTAAGTTGAGGGGCTACCGGCCGGACCCTTTAGCACAAAAGGACTAAGTTGTGTGAGTGTGAGCGTGTGAGGGTGTGAGGTGCGCCTTGCCGTCGGCCACCCCCCTTTCTGGGGGATGCGGCCTTGTATCTGTATCTGTATTGTAATACGGACATCAAGAGGAGATTCTTTGGAGCACGATGTGTTCAGTTGTGGAACAGCCTCCCGAGTTTTGTGGTGGAGTCAGATTCCCTGGCTGCATTCAAGAGGTCGCTTGAGGAGTTTGAGGGTGATGCTCTGTTTGAGTTTGTTTAGGTTGGGGCGGGTTCTTCTGTAGCGTGTTGGCATCCTGGCTTTGGATTTGCCTGCCTTTGCAATGATGCTGGGGTGGTGGGTTGTGGTGCGTGTTTGTGTGGGTGTGTGTTTGTGTCTGTCCTGATGTGTTGCTTCTTCGTGTGCTTCTTAGTTGTACAGTGTGCTGTTCTAGATTTTTTTTCTTTCATGCGGATGGTTCATGTGATGGCCAATAGTGCGCACTAATTCCAGTTCCTATACCTGTGTTAACATTGCTGTTCTCTACAGTATGCTGGCGCGCATGGCTGTGCTGGCCTCCTCCGGCTCTGCTGCTCATCACTTGCTGTGGTCCTGCTGGAGGGGGCTGCAAAGGTAAGAGACAAAGGTAAGAGACATCAAATGTCCAAGGACATCAAATGTCCAAGGACATCGAATGTCTAAGGACATCGAATGTCCAAGGACATCGAATGTCCAAGGACATTGAATGTCCAAGGACATCGAATGTCTGAGGACATCAAATGTCTGAGGTCATCAAATGTCTGAGGACATCAAATGTCTGAGGACATCAAATGTCTGAGGACATCAAATGTCTGAGGACATCAAATGTCTGAGGACATCAAATGTCTGAGGACATCAAATGTCCAAGGACATCGAATGTCCAAGGACATCAAATGTCCAAGGACATCGATTGTCTAAGGACATCGAATGTCTAAGGACATCGAATGTCCAAGGACATCGAATGTCCGAGGACATCAAATGTCTGAGGACATCAAATGTCTGAGGACATCAAATGTCTGAGGACATCAAATGTCTGAGGACATCAATTATCTGAGGACATCAAATGTCAAAGGATGCGTCATACGGAGGAGCGAGCCTATTATGACTTACTTTGCGGCTCCGGCGGAAATGAGGCTCAAATCAATTCAAATGTTGGAGGGCATCAAATGTTGAAGGACAGCGGGTGTCGGAGGACAGCGGATGTCAAAGAACAGCGGATGTAACAGGACAGCGGATGTTGAAGGACAGCGGATGTTGAAGGACAGCGGATGTCCAAGGACAGCGGATGTCCAAGGACAGCGGATGTCCAAGGACAGCGGATGTCCAAGGACAGCGGGTGTCCAAGGACAGCGGGTGTCGAAGGACAGCGAGTGTCGAAGGACAGCGAGTGTCAAAGGACAGCGAGTGTCAAAGGACAGCGAGTGTCAAAGGACAGCGAGTGTCAAAGGACAGCGAGTGTCAAAGGACAGCGAGTGTCAAAGGACAGAGAGTGTCAAAGGACAGCGAGTGTCAAAGGACCGCGAGTGTCAAAGGACCGCGAGTGTCAAAGGACCGCGAGTGTCAAAGGACCGCGAGTGTCAAAGGACCGCGAGTGTCAAAGGACAGCGAGTGTCAAAGGACAGCGAGTGTCAAAGGACAGCGAGTGTGCCTATCCACTGCCAATGGATGACCTACGCATACCGGCCAGCGGGGTGCAACATCTGCCTTGCAGCTATGCAAGCGCCTCCAGGCAGTGCGACCTCCGAAGCCTTCCAGAAGGTAATGGGCGATGAGACGGAGATGCACAAATAACATTGCATTGGACAAAACAAAAAATTTTGCACCATGCCTCAAGAAAATGTATACTCTTGAACGATGATAGCTCGTGTAGAGCATCCTTTCAAACAAGTCTCCCAAACGATGATAGCTCTTTCAGAGCATCATTTACAACAAGACTTCTGAACGATGTTAGCTTGTTCAGAGCATCATTTGAAACCAATCTTCTGGACGATGATATTTCATTAATTGAAAGTCTACTGAAAGACGATAGCTCGTTTACAGCATCAGTAAAGGAAGTCTTCTCAATGATGATAGCTTGTTTAGAGCATCCTTTATAGCAAATAGTCTGTACGATGATAGCTCGTTTGAGCACCATTTACAGTTAGTCTACTGAACGATGATAGCTCGTTTAGAGCATCACTTAAAGCAAGACTTCTGAAAGATGATAGCTCGTTTAGAACACCCTTTATAGCAAGTGTACTGAACGACGATTGCTTGTTTAGAGCATCATTTAAAGAAAGACTTATGAACAATGATTGCTTGTTTAGAGCATCCTTTATAGTAAGTATACTGAAAGATGATAGCTCATTTAGAGAGAAAGTCTGTGCAACGATGATAGCTCGTTTAGAGCATCATTTGGAACAAGTCTCCTGAACGATGATAGCTTGTTTAAAGCATGATTTATAACAAGTATACTGAACGATGACAGCTCGTTTCCAGATATTCTGGAGAGACCGGAAAGGAGGAAGTGGTGAAAGATAAAAACGGCCAGTTGTTGTTGGAAAGTGGTGATGTAAGGAAGAGCTGGGCCGAGTATTTTGACGAGTTGTTGAATGACGAGGATGACCGAGAGGCTGACATTGTTGCTGTGGGTGGTGCTGCTCGGATGCCAGTTTTGGGAGAAAGACTTGTTGCGGACATTACCAGGGAAGAGGTGCAGGAGGCGATGGACGTGATGAAAACAGGGAAAGCCCCTGGTTTGGATGACGTTGCGACCGAGTGCCTGAAGAAGGGTGGTGTGACGATTGTTGAATGGTTGGTGAGGTTACTGAAATTATGTTTTGTGGCAGGCGTGGTACCGATTGAGTGGCGCAGTGCCTGCATTGTTCTGCTATATAAGGGCAAAGGAGATAGAAATGAATGCTGCAACTCGAGAGGTATCAGTATGTTATGTGTGGTTGGTAAGTTGTACGGGAGAGTGCTGATCAAAAGAATTAGAGACTACAGACTGCGCAATTGGAGAGGAACAGTGTGGCTTTAGGAGTGGTAGAGGGTGTTCCAATCAGATGTTTGCAGTGAGACAAGTCTGTGAGAAGTACCTTGCCAAAGGAAAGGATGTGTTCTGGGCCTTCATTGATCTGGAGAAGGCATACAACAGAAATGACAAGAAACGCTGTGGAGGATGTTGCGTTTGTATGGAGTGGACGGACATCTGTTGAAAGTGGTGCTGAGTTTCTATGCTGACAGCCGAGCATGTGTCAGAGTGGGAAGCGAGGTGAGTGATTGGTTCACAGTGAAAGTGGGACTGAGACGAGGCTGTGTGATGTCTCCCTGCCAGTTCAACCTCTATATGGATGGAGTGGTCATGGAGGTAAACGTGAGTGTGCTGGGTCGTGGCTTGGAACTGTTGGAAGCGAATGGGCGGAGTTGACAGTTGAGAAAATTGCTATTTGCTGATGATACGGCCCTGGTTGCGGATTCAGAGGAGAAGCTATGTAGGCTAGTGTCTGAGTTTGGTTGAGTGTGTGAGAGGAGGAAGCTTCGAGTGAACGTGGGTAAGAGTAAAGTAATGAGATGCTCGAGAACTGACGATGCGAGCAAAATTAGTGTCACCCTAAATGGAGAGCTCTTGGAGGAAGTTCAGTGTTTTAAGTATCTGGGCTCCCATGTGGAGATAACTGAACTAGTGGAAACTGAAGTGAAGGCGCGAGTGAATGAGGGATGTGAAGTGTTGGGTGCACTTAAGAGTGTAATGAGCTGTAGGATGTTGGGGATGGAAGCAAAGAGAGAGCTATATGAGGGCGTTGTTGTCCCAAATGTACTCTACGGAGCTGAGGCTTGGGGGGTGAGAGCAGAGGAGAGAAGGAGGTTGAATGTTTTCGAGATGAAATGTTTGAGGATCATGGCTGGGGTAACGCTGAGAGGCCGGATCACCAACGACGTGGTCCGAATCAGAACAGGGATGGTGAAGAAGTTGGAGGACAGAGTGGATTCGCGTGTGCTGAGATGGTTCGGGCACATGGGGAGGATGAATGAAGGGAGATTGGTGAAAAGGGTGATGAATGCGGAGGCAAGTAGTTGCAGGTCTAGAGGTAGACCGAAGTTTGGGTGGATGGATGGTGTGAAGCAGGCGTTGGGAAGGAGAGACATGAATGTGGAGGTTGCGAACAGGCGTGAGTGGAGAATGGTTGTGAATGTTTAATTTTGACGCTGCTCCTTTGATGTGCTTTCCCGCCCTTGGCATCCCGCTGTCGGAATGGTCGTGGGTGGGGAGGGACCCTGTTATTATAACACGGCGGGGGTAAACCAGTGAAAACTGTCGGGCCCTGCTGCTGACGACGGATCCTCAGACTGCACTCGTGACCCAGAGTGTATGTTGAGGGGGTACCGGCCGGACCCTTTAGCGCAAAAGGGCTAAGTTGTGTGAGTGTGCCTTGCCGTCTGCCACCCCCCTTTCTGGGGGATGCGGCCTAGTGTCTGTATCTGTTCTTTCGTTGAATTTAATTGAATTTCACGAGGCAAAATCTCCGATCGCATCATTTACGTTGACTTTCAAAATGGCCTTTGATAAGGTCCCTCACAAACGCTTAGTTAATAAATTGCACAGCATCGGTATTCGAGGTTAGTTAAACAACTGGATAAAATACTGGCTCACGGACAGACAGCAGCAAGTCTTACTCAACGGAGCTTCCTCCAATTGGGTAAAGTTGCAAACGGCGCGTCTCAAGAATCCGTGTTGGGTCCAGTTCTCTCTGTGATATTCATAAACGATCTGGACATCAACATACTCTCGAACATAAGCAAGTTGGCAGACGAAACTTAGCTAGGAGGAAAAGTGCAAACCAAACTTGAGTGTGAGCAGATTCAATTTGACATGAACGAATTTGTTGATTGGTCAGAAAAGTGGCCAATGAAATTTAATGTCAACAAGTGTAATGATATGTACATTGGACATCATAACCCTAAGCACGAATATTCAAGGTTCAGAAAGAAACTGATTCCTGTCACCGAAGAGAGGGATATAGGTGTCATCATTAGTAACAACTTGAAAAGCAGCAAGCTATGTAACGACGCTGTCAAAAAATGGCAATAAAATGTTGGGCATGATACCCCTCACAATCTCCCTTGGGGTGGTTGGATGATTATTCATTTTATAGATCATTAACACATTCTTTTAGTATATTATTCTTTCTTATTTCGTGGGCTCTATTATTTATTTCTACATTTTTTCATGCTGATAAATTTTACTTTGTTTATCATTTATTGAGGTGGGTAACCCAGGGAATTGGGGGTACTCGTGGGACCCGCTGGACTCGGAGGACCCGGGGTTTCGGGAATCCGGGGGACTTGGAAGACCAGGAGGATTTGAGGGGATCCACTTGGACTCTTCTGGGACCCTTTGGGACACCCTTGAGACCCTGTGGGACCCTCTTGAGGCCCCTCTAAATCCTGGAACCTCTGCTCCCTCCTCCCTACGCTGTAAAACTCATACACAGTAGAATGTATGTATGTGTAGTGCATGAGTAGATGAATTGGTTATTACAGTTCTCAACTTTGCTGACGCAGAGGGGGAGAACCGCGCCGAGGCTGGTCGAGGTGCGTTGAAATCAGTCGAAACATGTTGAGACGAGTCGAGTTGGTCGCGACGAGTCGGAACTGGCCGAAATGATTTGAGACAATCCGAGATGAGCTGAGACGAGGAGACTCGATGTACCCGGGGAGCTCGGGTGACTTGCGTTACCCTCCGGGGCTCATCGGGATCCAAGGGACCTTTGCCCCCCTCCCTACCCTATCCCCTTGAACAATAAATGCGATGATAAAAATCTGAGCAGTTTCTGCCCATGATGAACCTTCCCTTTCTTTCCTCTTCACGTTCCACAATTCTGTCGTATAAAATAATGCTAGTTTACTTCTGCAAGAGCTCCTGTTCGTGATTTTGTGAAAAGCGTTTTTTCCAGTCTGCGCTCGCTCGAGCGTGTGCGGACCATATATAATGTCTGTGTTTGCCGCGTAACTATAAAACTTGTGATGCGTTGCGGTTGGAGTGGATCTGATTCGTGAGGCCGTGGACCTTATACCAATTTCGACGATATTACCTGTGCGCACTTGCGTGCGTACATATTACTTATATATTGAGGTTCTGAGGGGGTGGAGATGGGTATTCGTTTTGTCTGAGTCTTTATCTTTATAAATTTTAATGGAACCGAACCAGGCCGTGTAGTTGTAAACATTGCATTGCGCTGCTGACTTTGTCCTTGTAGCCGTGAACCTTGTACCAGACTATACGATGCTGCCTGTACTCTTGAAGTTCTAAATGATTGGAGGCGTGAGGTTTCATTTCATCTATCTTGCTCAAATAAATATAATGTACTGTGATGGGTTGCTGTCGGAGCAGACTGTGTCCGTTTAGCCGTAAACTTCGTACCGGTCTCGACGATGCTACCGGTGCGCCCTAGCGTGCGTACATATTACTCTTGAAGTGCTAAATGATTGGAGGCGGGGATTCGTTTTGTCAGGGTCTTCATCTTACCTGAAAAATGAAAATACTGTAATTTAACGGGACCGCGCAGATGTGAACCTCGTGTTGCGTTGCTGTCGGAACTGACTTTGTCCGTGTAGCCGTGGACCTTGTACCAATCTCGACGATGCTACCTGTACGCACTAGCGCGCATACATAATACTCATGAAGTTCTAAATGATTGAAAGCGGAGGTCCGTTTCTTCTATACGTTATTCTTGTGCGCACCAGCGTGCGTCTGACACGACTGAAATGTTCAGATTGTTTAACATTGACAACGTTGTTTTTCTTGCACACAGATGTGTGCGAGCCTACTGGAATCCATGATCATTGAGCCCTACGGGGGAGCCTATTATGACTCACGTTGAGGCTTAAATCAAATCTAATCCGTCCAACTTTGGTCTCCATACCTTGGAAAATACATTCAATTAGAGAAACTTCAATGTAGAGCTACTCAACTTATCTCTACGCTGCGTAATAAATCATACAAAGACTGACTACGTGAACTCAACCTTCATTTGCTAGAGAAGCGAAGAGTCGTACGCGACATGATCGAAGTGTGGAAGAAAATAAAGGGTAAGGAAAACGTCGAGCAAGCAAGCCTTTTCACTCTAGATGCAAATGTAGTGACCAAAAATAACGGATACTAAATCGTTGACAAGAGATTCACACTCAATAGCACGCGCAATTTCGTTACATATAGAGTTGTCGAGAAAGGGAACAACTTCCCGCGGGAGTTGTAAACAGCTAGCTATACAATCGAAACGTTCAAGTCACGGCATGACAAATCCTACCATATTCGCCGCTAAATAGCTCCCAGCTATACCAATTTCACCAGAATTTTAGTGAAAGATGGTGTCCGGCATTGACACCCATACGGTTAAATTAGTGCCCGGCATTGGCACTAACCCGGTAAAAAAGGTGCCCGGCATTGGTACTTGCTCGTTGCAAACTGCGACAATCTCAGATTAACATCGTGGACCTTGATCTATTAAAACAGAAAATACACAGACACATGAGGCTCTCCTAGACGTTCTACTTCGAAACTAAACTTCTTTCTTTCACAAGGCAACCCAATTTGGACCTAAAGGCCTATTGTTGTCTCCTTACAATTGTAAACACCATGCCTATCACTGCATTTCATTTCTTAGCAGCATGTTACCTTGCTTGCTGCTTTTAACATCGTTATTAATCGTGACACCTAGATATCTCTATTCGGTGATAGGTATATATCAGTTTATTCCCATACATTGGATATTCGTGCTTGTAGTTATGCTGACCCATTTGCATGACTTTAATTTGTCGACATTGAATGTCATCTACCTCTTTTTTGACCAATCAACAAATTTGTTCTCAAGTTTAATCTAATCTGTTAGGATTGCGTTAGGTCTCTGTGGCTGTTTAATCTCTACATGGCTTGAGTGGTGAGGGAGGTGAACGCGAGTGTCCTGGGTTAAGGTTTAGAGTTGTTAGAAGCCAAGTGGCGTGCGTTGGCAGTTCAGTCATTTGCTGTTTGCGAATGATACGACGATGGACGTAAATTCGAAGAAGTTGCGTTAGCTAGTGTTGGAGTTGGGTAAAGTTTATTAAAAGGTTATGCTGCAAGTCGATGTGGGTGAAAAAAATTGATGATATGTTCGATGAATGATACGTGCGCAATCAGTGTCCGCCTAAATTGAAATTTGTTGAAGGAAATACAGTGTCCTAAGTACCTGGGTACTCATGTTGGGGTTTTTGCTGCTTTGCCCCAGCTCCTCCTGCAGTGAAGGAGCCACACGGCTGGTTTACCGCCCGAAAGTTCGGATACCCACCAACATGTGTGTTGGTAATGTGGAGAAGACTAGACTAGTGGAAACTGAGGTGGAATCTATAGCGAAAGTAGGGTTTTGAGTGGTAGGTGTAGTGAAAAGTGTAATGAATTGTAGGATACAGGTATGGATGCAAAGCTAGGATGATATGATGGGCAGTCGTCACAACTGCGTTCTACGGTCTGAGACGTTGGGGTGACAGCGGAAGAGATATACAAATTCAGACACCGGGCCGAATCCCATAGGGAAACAGGCGGCCGACGGCAAGGCGCACCTCACACTCCTCTCATACACTCACACAATTTAGCCCTTTTGTGCTAAGAGGTCCGACCGGAAGATCCCGCTACACACAATCTGGGTCATGAGTGTCTGCAGCAGGGTTCGACAGTGTGATTGGTTTACCTCTGCCGCGTCATGGTCACTGGGCTCCCCACCAATTAAAAAAAATCCATTCCATTTGCAATGGATTTTTTTTCGGTTGTGCTGAGTAAATTTGAATTCTCTCATGGATAAGGTCCCTCTTGTTGGTCATGTGGTGCAGCAGTGGGACTTGCAGTTGGCTGGTGTGGGTGAATCTTGTTTGATTTTGTTGGTGTCGTCGTCCTTTGTTGACTTACCGGGGTTTCAGCTTGTGAGGGGAGATGTGGTGGGGGGAGTTGAGAAGCATGGAGTTGTTTATATGTTGTAAACAATTTGAAGTTTATGCCGATTGAAGTGAGTTTTCCCAATGTTGCTGCCATTTCCCTCCTTGATTATGGTGTCTCAGTCGTGGCGGCTTACCGCCCGCCCTCCTATTCAGCTGAGAAGAAAGCTGAACTGATGAAATTCCTGCTGGAATTTTGTATTGGTACGACAGTTGTGTTTCTTGGTGATTTTAACTTGCCTTCGTTGGATTGGGCTGTAGACACTTTTAATAATTATATATATGCCTCCCGTTGATTTGCAGTTTCTTGATTGGTCTGCTTTTCTTGGACCACTCAGTGGGTGAGGGAAAGTATTTTGATTGATTCGTGCACCATTCCTGATCTGGTGCTGACTTCAGAGGACGATCGGGTGTCATCTGTGGCAGTTTTGCCTCCTCTCCCGTGGTGCCCTGGCACCATGCCCCTGTCTTGGTGTAGTATTGCTTTCAGACGGAGGATGGTTCAGTTGATCTTGTTTTGAAATTAGTTGTGTGGTCTCGTGGAGATTATAAGAGTATGAGAGAGGTTTTGACGGACGTTGATTGGCATTACAAGTTCCTGTACGGCACTGTGGAGGATAATTATAATTTGTTTCAGTCAGTTGTCCAGTATCTTGTTGACAGGTTTGTTCCCACTCAAGACTGCTTCATGGCCAAGCTGGTTGCGGGGCTCTCCGAGGGAGCTGATGATTAGTAGATCTCAGGCTTGGGCGCAGTACAAGCTTTTGTGGGGGGAGCTTGGTAGGCGGCCTGAAGAGGTGGTGATGTCCTTGGGGACGTTTATTAGTAGATCTCAGGCTTGGGCGCAGTACAAGCTTTTGAGGGGGGAGCTTGGTGGGCGGCCTGAAGAGGTGGTGATGTCCTTGGGGACGTTTATTAGTAGATCTCAGGCTTGGCCGCAGTACAAGCTTTTGAGGGGGGAGCTTGGTAGGCGGCCTGAAGAAGTGGTGATGTCCTTGGGGACGTTTATTAGTAGATCTCAGGCTTGGCCGCAGTACAAGCTTTTGAGGGGGGAGCTTGGTAGGCGGCCTGAAGAAGTGGTGATGTCCTTGGGGACGTTTATTAGTAGATCTCAGGCTTGGGCGCAGTACAAGCTTTTGAGGGGGGAGCTTGGTAGGCGGCCTGA
>SDVV010042905.1:0-10296 GCA_016164225.1 Gammarus roeselii
ATATCAATGTACGACAACATAGATCAAATTTCAATGAATGCAAAGAGGGTTGCCATACACTGCCAGATGCATTAATACTTAACCTAACCTTTTGTATCCAATAGTTATGTAGTTTCATTCAAGTTTGATGTTTATGTATGGTATTGATATGTATGAACCTCACCACTTCACTCTACATTTTGATATATCTTTTGCAGTTCGATACACACATTCAATTTTGATCTAGTAAATCATCAAAAACCTAACATAACCTAACTTATGTACGGTATTCAGTCAATGATATATACAATGCATAACAAATATCTCCACATGTCTCTACATTTTGATCAATCATTTGCAGTTTGAAGGACACAACCAATTCTGATCTAGTAATTCACCAAAAAACTAGCCTAACATAACTAAAGTACGGTATTCAGTCATTGATAAATACAAGGCATAACAAATATCTCCACATCACTCTACATTTTGATCCATCCTTTGCAGTTTGATACACACATTCAATTTTGATCTAGTAAATCATCAAAAACCTAACCTAACCTAACTTATGTACGGTATTCAGTCATTGATATATATAATGCATAACAGATATATCCACTTGACTCTACATTTTGTTCTATCCTTCCTAGTTTTGATACGCACTTCCTATTTTGATCTAGCAAACTTCCTCTGTTTTCATGGATAATTTCATCATTGTTTGAATGTTAAAGCTTTTTTCCTATGATTTTTTATTTTTTATTTGATTCAATTCTAAATCACTTCTATATAATATTCACACCCATCTAAAACCTAACCTAACCTAACCTGACCCTATGTATGGTACCTAACCTAACCTTATGTACGGTTTTCAGTCATTGATATATACATATGAATCCCCCTCCACACGATTCTTCATAGAACTTGCACCTAATTATTTCCACTTCGCGGTCAATCTCGACTCATATATGTTACCAGTGAGGTCAGATTACATAACCTAACCTAACCTAACCAAACTTATGTACGGGTTTCAGTCATCGTTATATACATATGAACCCCCTTTACAAGGTTTATATAAAACTTGCAACTAATTATTTCTACTTCGTGGTCAATCTCGACTCATATATGTTGGCAGAGAGGACAGATTTTCAATCTTAGATGGATTGAATGTTACAAGTAATTCATATTTGATTCCATCATCATACAAACAAGAACTTCATCTCTTACTTGGTCTACCACATTTACTTCAAAATCTCCTGTCACTGCATCCTTTGACTACTTGCACAGTTAATTTGCCTTTTTCTTTCCTGTAATTTTCATACTCTTCAGGATGACTTCGTTTCAAATGTCTCCATACATTACCCGTGGATTTATGTTATGTTAACTAAAGAAAATCTGGAACGTATGCAAGAATTCCTCATTGATGTTGAACAGAATGACATTGAATTTGAGAAGCTTCGAATAATTAAGGTTCAAGAAGAAGAAGAACTACATTGGTGGGCTCAGTGGCACGGAACAGCCTTCGGTATTTGCAACAAAGATATGCTGGATTGTATGAAAGATTTTGCGAGGAAACTGAAACATCGTGATCATGAGCATGGATGGTTGTACGAGCCCTACTGTGATCAAAAAAACGAGTTAGATGTCATTGATGATGTCAGCACTATCTGTGATTAATACTAATAAAAAACTAATGAAACTATGTAAATCCTAAATCATTTGTTTTTAATATCCTAAGACTCAAAAGTTAAGCAATGAATTGCATACATTGCGTCGGTCGGAGGTAACATCAAATAGTTGAAGTCGGTAGGAGAATATGTTTCATGGGGTGCAACGCTCCCAATAAACCTACCTCGGGGTAAATACAGTATATGTGTGACAGAATGGTGAGAAATAAATCAGAGTCCGATCAGATCATACTCAGTCAAGATTGTGATTCTGTTGTGGGAGGATGGGGTATAGCTTGAGTCGTCGTTTGTTCGAAAGTAATGGGGTGATGGGGATCTGTAAACTTTGCAAGAAAGAAATAAAATTGAATAAACATAAATCCACGTGTAATGTATGGAGACATTTGAAACGAAGTCATCCTGGAGAGTATGAAAATTATAGGAAAGAAAAAGGCAAATTAACTGTGCAAGTCGTCAAAGGATGAAGTGTCAGGAGATATTGAAGTATATGTGGTAGACCAAGTATGAGATGAAGTGCCCGTTTGTATGATGATGGAATCAAATATGAATTACTTGTAACACTCAATCCATCTAAGATTAAAAATCTGTCCTCTCTGCTAGCATATATGAGTCGAGATTGACCACGAAGTAGAAATAATTAGGTGCAAGATTAATATAAACCGTGTATAGGGGGTTCATATGCATATAACGATGACTGAAAACCGTACATAAGTTAGGTTAGGTTAGGTTAGGTTAGGTAATCTGACCTCACTGGTAACAAATATAAGTCGAGATTGACCGCAAAGTAAAAATGATTAGGTGCGAATTTTATAAAGAATCGTGTGGAGGGGGATTCACAAGTATATCTCAAAGACGGAAAACCGTACATAACGTTGGGTTAGGTGCCATACATAAGGTCAGGTTAAGTTAGGTTAGGTTTTGAATGGGTGTGAATATCATGTGAAAGTGATTTAGAATTGAATCAAATCAAAAATCATGAATCATATGAAAAAAAAAGCTATAACATTCAAACAATGCTGAAATTATATATGAAAACAGATGAAATTTGCTTCATAAAAATTGGAAGTGCGTATCAAAACTGCGAAGGATAGAACAAAATATAGAGTCAAGTGGAGATATTTGTTATGCATTATATATATCAATGACTGAATACCGTACATAAGTTAGGCTAGGTTAGGTTTCTGATGATATACTAGATCAAAATTGAAAGTGTGTATCAAACTGCAAATGATAGATCAAAATGTACAGTGAAGTGGAGATATTTGTTATGCATCGTATTTATCAATGACTGAATGCCGTACATAAGTTAGGTTAGGTTAGGTTTTTGATGAATTACTAGATCAGAATTTGATGTGTCTTTCAAACTGCAAAGGATTGATCAAAATGTAGAGACGTGTGGAGATATTTATTATGCATTGTATATTTCAATGACTGAATACCGTGCATAAGTTGGGTTAGGTTTGGTTTGTGATGATTTACTAGATCAAATTGAATGTGTGTATCAAACCGCAAAGGATAGATTAAAATGTAGAGTGAAGTGGAGAGGTTCATACATATCAATACCATACTGAAACATCAAACTTAAATGAAACTACATAACTATTAGATATAATAGGTCAGGTTAGGTATTAATGCATCTGGCAGTGTATGGCAACACTTTTTGCATTCATTGAAATTTGATCTACGTTGTCGTACATTGATATATATATATATCGCTAATTATGTACCTTAGGCATGGTTTATATCTTAGATCTTGTGGATGCGGACCTTACAACGCAGATCTGTATGAAAAATTGTTAGAGTGGATTTATTCAATATTCGATATAATAGACGAAAATGGTATGAGCAACACATCCAACACTATAAAATATCTTATTCTAACAGTAAAACCATACATAAATCTTGCTAACGCTTTAACACTCGTAACACACACTGACGTATGGGTTAAGCTTACATAAACGTTTTGATTTCTACAGTCTACCAACCAGCGATTACCAAACACTACTTGAAATTAATCGCTATTACTGGACTTGTAACAAGTAAAGTGAAAAATAATATATGTATGTTGGTAAAACTACAGAGTCAAGTTGATAGAGTTTATATGAATACAGCTTAAATCAATGAAAAAAATACCTAACATAGGTATGAAAACGGGAAAGAATATATACAATCCTGGGTAATATTAGGCTAGGATGGGTAAGGTTTAGTGCCCCTCTACAATACAGACCTATGGTGAAAAATGTTACAGTGGATCTGGTGAATGCTCGAATAAGTTAGATATTCTGAATTAGAACGCAATCGCATAACAAAGCCTGAATTGATCAATAACTTCTAAGTGTCTAAACTGCAAACGGATCACAAATATTTATAAAAGTAAGACGTGCGGGAATAAACATCTAGTAAAGACGTGCAGGCGGAGAACATAATTGAGATGAACATTAAATTATTAAAGAATTTTAACATTACCACTCTACATAAATCCGATAGAATAGATCTCCAATGAACCGGACCCAAATACAGTGTCGAGAGGTAAAACCTACCAATATTTTGGATCATTACATCCAATTAAGCTTATTTTATACCCAACATTCCATGAAATTAAGCGAACTTATATTAAATACAGAAATATTCCTATGATAACCAATCGAAATATACACCATCAACTATAAAATAGCTCAATAAGATTCTCTACTCTACCCTAACCGATAATGATTAACTATCATATACGGTGTATCCTACCACACCCAGATGATAAATCCTACTCAATTATGGAAAGGTGTATGTATGTTCGATCAATTGACAAGCTGTTAATGAACACTACCGATCTTATATAAATATAAATAATCCTGCACTTTAGCACCTAAGGTGGTCTGGTTCATGAAAAACCATGTACTAACATAACAGCCATACCAAAAATATCTGACATTTAACACCGAGTTCATGTGAAAAATGTTATTTATACTACAATACCTATTCAAATATATAACAAAATTTCTAGACCTAACTGCTGCTATGCCTCTAGTAGTATAAACTCAAACCCACTGTGTCATATCATTAAACTCTACAATGCTTTACTAGGTCACTTCTCAGTAATCTTCCACTGATGTATAACAAATTTCAAAGGAAACATCCAGTCACGTACAATACTTCAGACAAACCTTGCAACTGTTTAGTCCTTATCACTGAGCAACGCAAAGCAAAGTCACATGCTGGATATAACCAAGAATCTTTACATGAGTACAGTGGTCAAGAATGAGGCTGACATGAGTCTCAATGAGTGCGGCCAGAAAAAGCTAGGCTTCTGTTCACTGATTGCCTAAGTAAACCAATACAACGATGAGCAGCTTGCCGGATAACCTCTCTAACAAAAACACGGAACTTAAGATCGGCATCCACAGGAAGAACTTTCAAAATCACGTTGAACTTGGACGAAGTCCAAATGACCGCCAAATAGGGTAAGCCACCTCTACACCGGGACCCCCATCCATCCAGTCAATCGTCTTCTGAAACGTTCAACTATACACTTGCTTGCTTCAATAACAATATTCCGCAAAGATGCAGTACGGACTTACACCTCTTAAGCATACATTCCAATGATTATCGTGGAAAAAATCATACAATAATAATAAAATAACTATAAAAAATAGCTAAACAAGATGCTCTACTCTGCTGTAACCGACAATTAAATTGTACTACACTAAGGGTATCGATCATGGTAAATCGGTCTATTTACACAAATAGGCATAAGCAGAACGAGTTTCTTGCCTAGGGGACACTCTAACTCCTCCTATATATTGAAGAATGGTCCTACAATAAACTTATAATAACCTAACAGCAAGACCAAGTTTGTAACAAATGGGATCTTCTATATCTATAATAACCACGTCAAACATTGTACCAAGATGTAAGAAGATATATATAAAACACTAAAAATATGCAGCTTGTACCTAAATTATACCTGAAATAATGTTTTACATTGTAGATACACACATAATATATCCTAAAATTCCGATATAGTATAAATAACCAACAGATTGCATTGAAGATGGGAACTGTACAGAGAACGTACAAAACTAAATGAAAATATACTGAAACGCTCGAATCATAACAAAGCAAGAAGATTAATTTTCTACCATACCCAAAACATACATTAAAAAACGTGATGAACGAGAAAGAATTGGCACGAAACCAAACAAACAACTAATGTGTACAATATACCAAGACATACGAGCGAGAAAACTGAAACCTATAGTAAATGATGTGGAATACTTCTACACGAACACGCTACAGTACATACAAAATCTGATGAAATAAGGCTCAACTCAGTCCAAAACAAGGTTAAATTAACACCTCTTTAACTAAAGTAGCCACGGCTAAATCGTAACAGAATGTCATATATACATATAAAATACCAAAATGTTCTGCAATAGCCTACCAATTATGCCCTGGGATAATGTGGAAGATGCAAACCTAAAATATCATACAAATCCTACAAAAATCGACATGAATCAACCGATCATTAATAAGTGTACATAACACAATTTAATAACTTACAATAAATGCATATCGTTCAGCTTCTCTTGCAATTGGAATACCGCGTCAATGGAATGCTGATATATCTGGTTGAAAACCTGGAAAATGCAATATGTGGTAGATAGATTCTCTGTACAGATGTTGCATCAAGCCAAAATACAAACATCAACTCGACATAAACAGGCTAATAAACTATACTATTCCTATAGATATTATATACATATGAAAAAAATAGATGAAAAACATTCAACCTTCAGTCTGGTACCATACAGGGTCAATCGCACACTAGGGCTGCAAATTGAGTTACAAGACATACCTATCACACTAATCCTATTAACATTTTGTATAGCGATAAATGAACAGAGCAGACAAAATATACCAACTTCAACCGCTACTAAATCCAACCCACCGAATGAGTCAATTATACTCCTGGGTGATTCTCCTTTGGAGGAATGATTCAGTCATCCTGTAAACTTTGTATCTATTTTCCTTCATCGGATATCTCACAGCATAGAAAAAATGAATGAAGGAGTTACTGCAGGAGTAAGTGAAGCTTAGCGCAAGGGTACTGATTAATACAATGGGATAAAAATAACAATAAACTAAATGAATCTATGCTACGTATAAATTGATCAATATCGAACGACGTTGAAATGTTACCGAGGTTGAAAAAAAATCATCATGAAAGTGTCCGGGAAGTGGGGTTTCTTAATCAATAATACTACATATAAATTATTATCAATGAAAATTATCTTATAAATGTATGTTTGTCAATATTCCAAAAAAACATTCAGAGGACATAGCATTGAAAATGGATATAGGCAATATGACATGCAACGAAATTGCAATGCTTACCCCCCAAGCATTGAAATGCCAACACCCTTATGTAAATATATAACCTTTTAACAATCAAATAATCCGAAAATCTATCCGTCTGTCTGAAACCAATTCCTTCGCGCGGCCTCGCCTTCGCCCGTTAGGCTCCGCCCACCTTCGCTGGTGAGTCAAAGGTTGCATGCATCGCGGCTGACCCCGCCCCGCCCGCTGACTCTAGATAGCATGCATCGCGGCTGACCCCGCCCCGCCCAAAAGTGACTCTATAATGTAGTTTTTGCTGACTTATACTCTACTTTGAACCCATGAAAACAGAAACTGCCTGTCGAGCTTTTTCGATTACTGGACCAAAGTCATGGAACAACCTCCCAACAAGCTTCAAAAATCTTGAATCCATCAAGTCTTTCAAGAATAGACCTAATGAACATCTGTTGACCGATCAATTCAGAACGGAAACTTTGCCAACAAACACGAGCTAAATGCATAATATCAATGACCAGAAAATGCATTTCTGTTCATGAGCGACCACCACCACCATAACCCTCAACATTGAGACACCATCTAATCGTTATTACTCAGACGATACATATGTTTTCTATGTTGTTACCGATCACAATTATCGTTGCCAATTACCATAAGTGTTAACTAGCGTTTTGTCTATCTCTATGTTTTAAATGTTCCAGTCGTTTTAGTATAATTATAATACGAACTCAGTTTTTTCGAGGAATAATAGACAGCTTCTAACTTGACAAAGGTTTGCTCGATTTTAATATAATTCATTGAATTATTTCTAACAAGTACCGTACCATTTTTGTTGGTACAATCATTGCATTACAAACTAACATTTTTATTTGTCTTCTATAACAGAAGTATATTCATCCAACAGAAGTCTACATTATTGTCATCGTACAATAATGTAGACTACTCATTACAATATGTTAGCACATTTTGATGTCTCAACCCCATGTTCTCGGAACCCTAACCACATGCATGCGTGTTTTTCCACACCCATGTATTTCGTTATTTATCAGCCCCCAAGTATTTCTTATTTCTCAACCCCGCGTGTCACTGGTTTTCCCAACGCCATGTAAGCGGAATTATTTTGTCAGAGTAGACATTTCTGTATGTGCACAGTTGATACTATTGTAAATAATATTTAGCTCCATGTAATCCAAACCGGCGGCCGCTAGAGATGAGTAGTGACGAATTCAATTTGAACTTTCGAGGAACGATAGGTAGCTCTCAGCTTTGATAGAGGCCAACTCGACGAGAATATAATTTATAGGATCTTATCTACCATTTACCGTAACATTTTTGAAGATACAATCATTGTCACATAAGCTGATATTGTGCTTCATCTTCTAGAGCAGAAGTATGTTAATTCGGTTTCTGTACTCCAGTATCGAATTATTCTGATTGTCAATCATTAAATCATTTCCTAGCGGTCATGAAGTGTATATATTTCAGTGCTATGTACATATTTTATGAATAACTTATGTAGTCTATTCACCACTTCATTATTCATACAATGTTTTATACCCATCTTTACAATATGTTAACGCATTTCGTCATGAAATATGCATATCCAGTGACATGTATATATTTTATGTACAATTTATTTCACCTATTCAGCCCTTTAGTATTCATATCTTATTCCATCTTTACAATATGTTCTCAGGATTTCTTAGTCCCTTGTGTTGGCGGTTTTCCCAATCCTTTGTATTTCGTAATTTTCCCAACCCCATATATTTCGTGATCGCCCCACCCTATGTATTTCGTGCCCGGCATTCCTGATTCTTACCTCAAATAAGATGTTGGCTGTCGATCATTGATTATTAATATCATAATTTATATTCTGTCACATGAAATCAAAACCAGCGGGGAATTTCAAATTGAATTTTCGTTTTCGTTTTTCAAATAGTGTTTATGGCAATAAAAGTTTATGTGCACTATTTTAAAAAATTTAAACCCATCGCCAGATGATTGAAATGAAAGATTTAATAATAATTTAATACTTATACTAATTGTCATCCATATATGTAGGTACGTGTGTGCACATATGAATGTGTACTATACTGGTTGTCATCTATACATGTAGTTAGGTGTGTGCACATATAATTGTGTATTATACTGACTTTTCATCCATTTATGTAGGTAGGTATGAGCACAAAGAAATGTGTATTATACTAATTACCATCCGTTTATGTAGGTAAGTGTGTGCACATATGAATGTGTATCACACTGATTGTCATATATATGTAGGCAGGTGTCTGCACATATGAATGTGTATTACACTGTTTGTCATCCATATATGTAGGTAGGTGTGTGCACATATGAATGTGTATTTGTATGTGTACATGCATGATGATATATTGTGAATTCCATTCAGTTCCATGAAGGCGAGCCAGCAGCACACGAGAGATGAGCCGCGATTAATTCATTTTGGATTTATCAATCTCATGCCCATGTGTTTTTTTGCAAGATTTTCATTAACATATATTGTAAATCATGTTTTGAAACATGAAGTAACTACAAACCGGCCGCCGACAGGAGATGTGCTGTCACAAATTCATTTTATCTCTCGTTTCGCTAATTCAAATAGCGCATATGAAAACTAAGTTTGATGTATTATACCTAAGTATTGAAAACCCATTGCTAGACGATGGAAATAAATGATTTAATAATAGTAATAATGCACTGTTTCCCAACTCTCCTGTGTACGCCCTCTTCATTCGTCTCAGCGTTCGAACTCTGTCTTTAGATAGTATTTCACATCAAGGCGTCCTCGTTCAACAGTTATTGAGCTGCTACGGTTTGATTTAAGTTTTAGCTTACTGTTGTTACTGCGTAATAATTAGTTTAGTTTCTTTACGCGCTGGATACAATGATACCCCGTGGAACGATGCACTGTTCCCTTCCCATCTCCAGTGTATACTTAACTATTCTGTACCATGAATCGATAGTTTGCTTACTGTATTGTTCCTGATCAGCTCTAAGAGCATTCGATTTTGTTCATCTGAACGTTATTTATTTTTAATTATTTTTTTGCCCTGACTCTCTCGTAGATAAGATACTTCAGGAACATCTTTAAGATCTAGTATTCTCGAATTTGTTAATGAAATTTATTTGTACTTTTGAGACGTCCATCTGAAGAGCTCACAACAGTAAAACGCGTCATGGATAAGAAATTTCAAATCATCTTATGTTCTATTATTGCCTTCAAGATCTTCATCACAACACTTCAAATGTATATCCTATACATATATAT
>SDVV010042906.1:0-10296 GCA_016164225.1 Gammarus roeselii
ATATAAATCATGGACAAAACAAACATATCAGACTAATATCAAAACCAGCAATCAGCTCATACATTTGTGATAGTTTATCTCAAGACACCATAATCAGGAAGTTCAGAACTTATGCTGAAAAGGTAGGAGCATGGGGTTTTTAACCATCCTGTCCTTCAGAGGCATTGGGCAAATCAGCTAGCCACAACCAGGTGATTCCATGCAGTAGATAATCCAGGGTGATTACCCGCACCCTCCATTTTACCCCAAATCCACGAAAATGTTGTTATTTAACTATGGGTCTTAAAGGAGCAGGTGATTGGTAGTCAATATCAGCTACTTATAGAAATTTTACATAAGCACAGAATTTATGAAAAATTGTCCAAGTGAAGGTGTATTTTTCAGGTCCCTGAAAATTTTGTTAGGGAAAATCCACGATCTGCAAACTTTGATGCTGTGGCTAGAGTTGATAATGGATTGTGTGGCCAAATGTGGTGGTGATACTTGGATATGTTGTAGCTAGTTAGTTGATATGAAGGATTTTAGAGATAAATGTAATTTTGTAAACATATCCAAACAACTGTGGGGAATCACCACAGATGAAAAAAAAACATCAAGGGCAATTCCCCGCACAGAGCTATTTTGTTATTAAATATTTCCATGTTTCTGAATTGAACAGTACTTGTATGTGATTTTTCCCTCAAATAATGTCAGCTGGAAGTAAATGACTTAAAAAATGACACCACAGTTAACTTCAAAATGCAAATTAATTTCATAATGACTAATGTTTATATCACAGGGTGACAACTCCACTAACATGAGTAGGACTAAGCAAAGCTAATTTCTGTTCAACACTTAGGAGCAAACTATTTATGTCTTCATTTTTTGGAAACAATGCCATACCTAACATGCCTTGCATCCATGTTGATGCAATTAGTTTGGCATAGAATTTAAGAAGTAGATACCTTGTTTACTTGTTTTAGCATATTGAAAAAAAAAAATCTGTATTATTTCCTCATTTACTGATACTTCAGTGTCATAATTGTTTCAGGATGAAAAAAAAATTACACAGTGAAGTTAATTTGCAATTATTGAAGAAAAATCATTGTTAGCTGCCAGCAATGACATGAAAAACAAAATCCTCCCAACTGTCAAAAGACGACCGCAGCAGTGGACGAGTATCAAAAATGACCTGTTAGGCATAAATAATTCTGCACTGCTTTATTTTATTGAACTGATATATACTAACATAGGCATGCTCATTCTATTGGTACTCTAAACCTATTAATTTGGGTTTTAATTATTGATAAATGGAGGGTGCGGGGAATTACCTCACTCGATGCGAGGGTTCACCCAGATTAGGGTGCATAGCTAGCTGCCCATTTTTCAAGTAACTAGCTTTTATTAATTTCATAAAATGTTGAAACTTACAGTGCTTTGTGGACATGATACAAGCTATACAGACAGTAAATACAAAGTTTCCAAATTAATTTTACTTAGAGTTATTTCAAAGTATGCAGAAAATGCGGGGAATCACCCAGGTCAATGCTACATTTTCTTTACCTTTGCAGCCTCCAAGGCTCAGCATACCCAATGGTCAGGTGCATCAAGCCAGGCAAGGCCAGCACCTATAAGGCCTTTGCAGAACAACAAACAGGAAATGCTGGCTATTGGAAAACACACTCAAAGCCACTTGTATGAAAAACACTAACCACAAGCAAAGCAAAAAATAAATATATTAATGATGATAATAGTAATACTAATAATACAAATAATAATAATAACAACAACACCAATCAAGAACAAGCAATAGGACATCACACCCCAAAACCACCAACAAGACAGGCTGCACAACAAACAACTAGCATTCAAACAGCCTATTCCCCAAAAACTTTGCCAATCCCGCCTCAAAAGCAGAAATGGTAAACGAATGAACAACAGGGGCAGGCAGCTCATTCTATATTTTATTTCATCAAACAATAAAAAAACTCCTTGCCACATCCACAGAACAGCAAGGCCCCAAAAGCTTGTGCAAATGTCCCTGAGTCGTACCATTCAGCGATCATTTGAAACAGAATAGACTAATCAAAACCCTCAGAGTTAGAACACAAATTTCTTCAATACTTTATGGGGTTACTTTTCAGCAAGCTGTTCCTAATAGAGAACAAATTTAGAGCTATCAGCCTGTCATGGTAGGACACCTCAGACAAACCATACACCTGTTTGGTCCACCTCCTCTGAACTGTAAGCGATGGCAAATACCCATCCAAGCTGTTCAAGAGGCAAGGTCATGGAGTCGACAAAACCAACACCAACTCTGCGTACACCAACCCAGGTTTTGACCGGTGACCAGGCTCACCTGTTCTATAGACTAAAACCAAACACCTCGGGCGTACCACTCTCTGGCTGGCAGCTGTTACTGGCTTTTACACCCTTGGGTTCATCTCAGGCATGCCCCAGCACCTCTATAGACTTCAAGCCCTAAAAGTAGCCACCCAGACCCTGGGTGTCATCTGGGTTCAATTCCACATTGTTGACAAGCACAGAACAATGCTGGAATACAGGTCTCTAATTCCAGGCCGCATCACACACCTGGGCAGCACCCACCCCAGGACCTTGGATAGCCGAGGATTCACCTTGGCACCGTTACTGGCTTTTCCTCCCTTGGGTACCTCACGTGCATGCCGCAGCATCTCTACAGGCTTCACTCCCTAGAAAAAGCTACCCAGGGTTTGGATGGCTATTTTTAGTGAGTGAAGCTTGTAGGGGAGCTGTGGCACACCCAAGAGGTACCCAAGGGGGAAGAGCCAGTAATGGGGGCCAGCCAGAGAGCAGCTTGCCTGAGGTGCCCAGTTTTAATCTATAGCCCAGGTGAGCCTGGTCACAGTGGTCAATCCCGGGGTTGGCGTATACAGAGTTTGTGTTGGTTTGACAGGCTCCATGACCTTGACTCTTGAACAGCTTGGATGGGCATTTGCCATCATTTACAATTGGTGTCAGAAGTGGGATAGGCCACTGCTCCACCACCCTGGAATTTGGTTCAGTAGAAGGGATTGTGCGTGTGGCCCCCTTGTGCGTTCCCAGCCTGGGCTTGGGATGGGGTGGGGCAGGCTGGGGCTCTGGGTATGTTCAGGTATTCATATAATGACCAAGTAATGGCCCGTTGTTTGCAGGTACATCTTCAGTATCTTTGGAATGTAAACCCACTTCTGTTTCAGCCTGATCAGCTGTTCAGGAACCGTCTCAAGTCAGTAAAAAGGGTGAGAGAGCGTCAAGGTAAGTCCTCCACTATCCAAGGTCCTGTGTCAGGTGATGCCAGGTGTGTGATGTGGCCTGGAAGTGGGAGACCTGTGTTCCAACACTGCTCTGCATTAGCCAAACCCAGAGGAAACCCAGAGGAAGCCCAGAGATTTTTATTGGTTGCAAGCTCAGAGGTGGTGCTCAGTGGTAACAAAGTTGCATGCATTGGAGCGAATAGGCAAGATCAGAGGTGGAGCCCAGGTAGGAGCCTGGTCCCAGAGGCCAATCCCAGAGAGGAAGCTCAGAAGAAACCTTGAATTCATGTTATCCTAGAGACTAAACCCTATGGTCAAGCCCATCGATTGACAGGTGCAGAATTGGTGTTGGCTTGGCAGGCTCCATGACCTTGCCTCTTGAACAGCTTGGGTGGGCATTTGCCATCACTTACAAAACAGATTCAAGCAAATTCATGTTTTGGACATAACTAAGATTCCACATGCAAGAACAGTAGTCAAGAATGGGCCAGACATGCAATGCAAAGAGTGTGACAATAAAATCCGGGCGTCTGTTTAGCCTACCTAAGCAAATCACTACGAAGACTAGCAGTTTGTTGCATAACCTCTCTGACATGCCCATGGAACTTGAGAGCAACATCCACATTAACTACCAAATCACGCTGAACTTGAACAAACTCCATTAGAGACCCCACAAGAGTGTAAGCAGCCCCTGCACTGGGAACTTTCCATCCAGCAAAAGGTCTTCTAAAATGCAAAACAACACAATGGCTAGGGTTTAATGACAAATTCCATGAAGATGTAGTCTGGAATGCTCTGTCATGATCCCCCTGCAAAGCAGACACACCATCAACAATATCATGATGCCAGAGAGACAAATAAATTTTAACAATTATCAGCAAATGCACCAAACTCGGATACGAGGCCAGCAGTTAAAAAGAATAACATACGAGAAAATGAACTGGACTCATGACAAAGCCCTGAGGTACCCCCACTCGTCTATTTATTTATTATTTGCTTCCATGTTCCACCGGAGTCCGAACGCAAAATCAATGCAGACTCCCCCTCCCCCGTAGGGCGATCTACCCCACTCAAAACATCCCTTGGCTCACTATTCACTCCATCAACGCCAACACACATAATTCAAGAATCGAGAAAACCAATAACCCACCTCAACAAAACCCCAGAAACTCCAAGAGTCTGCATTGTCAGAAGCAAAATGTGATGGGGAAACAACATCAAATGCCTTAGAAAAGTCAAGCAAAGCCATATCCACAACCAAGCCAGCATCAACAGAGTTAACTACATCCAAAAAGACCAGCAACATTTGATCTTTGATTGATCTAGCCTTCCTACATATAAACTGTCTGGAAGAAAAGAGCTGGTAAGACTCTAAATAGTTTACCTGCTGTGCAGCAATAATCCTCTCTATTGACTTGCAACAAACAGAAGTAAGGCTAACTGAAAGATAGTTTAGGGGATCATATCTAGATTTACTTATAAAAATTAGAATAACCAATGAACTTCTTCATGCATCAGTAAGCAATCCACTCCGCAGAGAAAGGTTTAAGATTATAAAGAGAAGCTGTGTCAGTTGCACAGCACTCTCCCTCAGCAATTTTGTGTGAAGCCCATCCATAGCTATTGCCAAACTAACATTAAACCCAGCCAGAACAACATGGACATTCCAAGACTTTATGGGAAGCTCACTCATTTCAGAATCAAATAACTGGAAAGCAGCAGGACTGGGAGGAACATCCGCTGCAAATAAACTAGAGAAGGCAGACAACAGAAGCTCAGCCATCTCCAGCGGATTGTACACCAGCTGCATACCTGCATCACGCAGTGGTCCTTCACCCAAGACAGCCTTTCTTCTTCCTTTGTATGTAAGCATGGAAAAGCTTTGAGGAGTCACTATACCATTGCAAAAGGTATTCCTCATACCGAGATTGGCTGGATAAGGCATGATTTTGAAACTGGCAGTAGATATCTCACCTTTGGAGTCACTGGCTATCTCAAGAAGGATAGCCAGTGACTCCAAAGTATTTTGGTCATTCTGGCCAAACCTCCTTGATATCGTAATTTACTTTCCTCACCCTCAACCGATGGGGAGGCCTGACAGACCATGGTACCCTAAAAGGGTCTCCACCAACAGGCACATGTAAGTCTATCAGCCTCCGCAGTATAGTGAGGAACACACTATATGCCTCACAAACCCCTAAGTAAACAAATTCAAGAGGCCAATCAATTCTCGACAATGCTTTGAAACTTGCGCCGTAGTTACCCCAGCGCCAGGAATACTTTTAGAAATGTATTGTATAACTTAGGGATACTTTGGTTGCTCTTGTACAAGATAGTATGGGATAATATACCTAGCATTTGATTCATTTTCAAGCCCATTGTTACATTGTTTGCTACTTTTGAAGTCATTGATAACGTTGACTGAACTAGTTAGGTCTGTTGTATATGCAGAAGTTTCATTATATTGTGAGTGTGACTCCTTTGTACATTTCAGCTGGGACTGGAGAGGGGGTGGGGCGGGCTGGGGGTCTGGGGATGTTCAGGTATATATACAGCTATTGGTCAACTTATGGCCCATTGTTTGCAGGTTCATCTTCAGTATCCTTGGTGTGTAATTCCACTTTTGGAGGACAGTCTCCGCTGTTCAAGAACAGTCTCGATTCTGTGAAAAGGGTGAGAGGTGCCAAGAAGATTCCTCCGCTATCCAAGGTCCTGGGGTGGGTGCCGCCCACTTGTGTGATGTGACCTGAAAGTGAGAGACCTGTGGTCTGACATGGCTCTGCATTGGCCAAACCTGGAAATGAACTCAGAGGACGCCCATGGTCTGGGTGGCTATTTTTAGGGAATGAAGCCGTTAGGAGTGCTGCGGCACAGACAGAGAGGTACCCAAGGGTGGAAAAGCCAGTAATGGATGCCAGCCAGAGAGCAGCATGCCGGAGGTGCCCGGTTTTAGTTTATAGCCCAGGTGAGCCTGGTCCCAGTGGTCATAACCCTGGTTGGCATACACGGAGTTGGTGAAGCCATCATGCACATTTTCATTTGCATAGCCTTCACTTTTTTTTTTCAGTCAGGTGTCTGTGCTTCAACATTGGTGCATGCCTTGCTTGCCTCCGGGGCTCTCTCTTGCGCTCCTTGTACCCTGCAGATTTGGTTCATCTCCTTCATCCTGCTAGGACGCTGTTTGTCCAACTGAGCATTTGAGAACCAAGGTACTACCAAGCTACTACCAGTTAGGCTTGCTGTAAGTGCAGGAGTGTCATTATATTGCTAATGTAGCATTGCTTGTAACTCAGACCTGTGATTACATTGACAAAAAATATTTTTATTCCAGTCAAGAGGAATATGTGCTTGAGGTCTTGATAACCTATGTGCTCATCTTTACAATTATCAGCATTGAATTTCAACAGTCACTTTTCTGACCAATCAACAATTTTGTTTCACTTTAATTAGATCTGCTGACACTCCTAGCTTTCTTTGTGTTGTCTACAGCCTTGCTAATATTCAGAAGCACGTTTACATCAAGGTTGTTTAGCAATATCATGAAAAGGATTGAACCTAATGCAAATCTTCAAGGCACACCACTTGTGATGTTACTCCAAGAGGAAGAGGCTGCATTTGTAGAACTCACTGCTATCTATCCATGAGCAAACATTTAATTCTGTTATTTAGCTTGTCTTCTTTCTACCAATGCTGTGCAATTTACTAACCAAGCATTGTTATGGAATATCCAAGTACTTGTACTTGGTCATCTCACATTTCCATTCGAGCATGACTGCTTTGGTTCCCTTGCATGGATTAGAGATGGAGTGGGCTATGCTGGGGAAGGGGATGTTCAAATACTCATATAAAAGCCAACTTGCAGCCGCTGTCTGCAGGTTTATCTTCAACATCCAGGCATGTAACCCACTTCAGTCCAGCTTTCAGCTGTTCAGGAACCATGGCAAGTCAGTAATAAGTCGCCCAAGGCTATCCAAGGTATAGGGCTGGGTGCCTGATCAGGTGTGTGATGTGGCCTGGAGAAGGGATCCTATGTTCCAATACTGTTCTGTCATTGTCAGTCAATCCAGACATTTTGGCTGACAAGCCAGTAGGTGGAGCAGAGTGCCAAGCCCAAGAGGTGGAGCCCAGGGTCAATAGCAATGCCAGGTCTTGGAGGTCAAAACCCAGATTTGTTGTCACAAGTAGAGTTGGTGTTGGTTTGGCCTTCTTAACAGCCTGGGTAGGCATTCACCATCGCTTACAATTGGTGTCAGAAGTGGGGTAAGCTTCCGATCAACCGCCATGTGATTTGATTTAGTAGGGAGGGATTGTGAGGGTGTCTCCCTTGTGTGTTCCCTTGCCTGGACTGGAGATACGGTGATGCACAGTGACAGGCACGTTGAGCTACCTGTATGCTAGGTCAACTTTACTTCCCTAACGTATTCATTGATAATGTTTTTGTAACCTAATAACTTTATTCCTGCCTTTCAGGCAATGCTTGCAGCAATTAATAGCTCAAAGTCATCAAGGTATTTTACTTTTCTTTCCTTAGCGTCAACCGGGGTGACTCCCTGCGGTCGGCAACACGGGGTGACTTCCTGCACCCCCCTTTTGGGCAACGAGACGTCGGAAATGTCACTGTTTGACTACGGGGCTTGAAAGAACAGGTCTTTGTTAGTTAGTATCAGCTACTTATAGAAATTCGATACTCGCACAGAATTCATGAAAAATAGCCTAAATGAAGATGTGTTTTTCAGGTCCCTGATCATTTTGGTTTGGAAAAATAAACATTTTGCAAACTTTGATACTGTGTCTAGAGTTCTCATTGGATTAGGACCAAATTTGGTGGTGATACTCAGAGTATGATGTAGTTTGTTGCATACGAAAGATTTTGGAAAGATATGTAAACTTTTGTAGATATATACAAATATACAACTGCAGGGAGTTGCCCTAGGTGAGAAAACAATCGGGGGTGATTCCCCGCACCTATTTTGTTGATAAATATCTTCATTTTCCTTCAATGAAAAGTAGTTAAATACAATTTTTTGCACATATAATGACATCTGAAAGTAAATGACCTACAATAATGACACCACAGCTAATTTCAAAACGTGTAACTAATTTTATAAGGACCCGATGTTTATAACACATGGTGACAAGTCTAGGCCTAAGAGTTAACTTATGTTTAATGCCCAGGAACAATATTTTTTATCATATTTTCAAATCAAGATAATACTTTACCTAGCATGACTTGTAGTCATATTAATGCAATAAGTTTGCTATAGAATTGACGAAATACATTTTTCAGATGTTTCATCGTATTATTAAAAAGATTGTTTTTTCGTAATGTTTGCTCATTTACTGATACTGTAGGGTCATATTTGTTAATGATGTAGAGAAATGACTTCAAGTAAAGTTAGATTGCAATTATTGAAGAAAAACACTGCGTTTCTGTGGCAAAATCGGGGGAAAAAATCCTTCGACGGTTGGGTATAACTGCAGCAAAAGAGGAGCATCAAAAAACACCGATCACGGAAGTAATATTTTACTTAACATTTTGTTTTAAGCAACTGATTTATGCTAATATAGGCATGCTCTTTTGATTGGTACTCTCAAACTTTAAATTCGCTTTTCAATTATTGCTAAATGGGGGGTGCGGGAAGTCACCCCGTTTGGTGCAGGAAATCACCCCTGATTGGGGGCCATAGCTTGCCGCACGTCTTTTTGCAAATAACTTATTTTTGGTTGATGATAGAATGTTTAAACTTACAGCGCTTCATGATCATTATAGTAGCCAAAGTGAAGTGTATTTTACAGGTCCCTGATAATTTTGTTTAAAAAAAAACCGACAAATTTTGATGCTGTGGCTAGAGTTTCTATAGGATTGTTGCCAAATTTGGTGGTGATACTCAGAATAGGTTGTAATTTTTTGCGCAGGAAGGCTTTTGAAAAGAAATGTAAACTTTTGTAAATATAAACAAGTATACAGCCATGGGGAATCACCCCCAATGGAAAAAATTATTGGGGTGATTCCCCGCATCTATTTTATTGATAAATATCTCTTTCTTCAATGCAAAGTAATTAAATGCAATTCGTCACACATATAATGACATCTGGAAGTAAATGACCCAAAATAAAAAAACCACAGCTAATTTCAAAATGCATAACTAATTTTATAGTTACCCAATGTTTATAACACATGGTGACAAGTCTAGGCCTGTGTGTTAACTTATGTTCAACACCCAAGAACAAACATTTTCAATCATATTTTCCTATCAAGATGATACTTTACCTAGCAAGCCTTGTATTCATGTTAAAGCAATTAGTTTAAGCATTATTTACTTGTTTTATCTTATTATCAGAAAAGTATCGTTTTGTAATATTAGTTCATTTACCGATACTTTATGGCCATAATTAGTTCAGAATGTAGAGAAATAACTTCCGGTGAAGTTAGTTTGCAATTATTAAAGTTGTTTTACTGCTGTAAAATTGGAAAAAGAATCCACTCAACAGTCAAGTATGACTGCAGTAGAAGACAAGCATCAAAAAGACCTGTCGGACCTAAAATTTTACGCAACCTTTTATTTTAAGCAACTGGTATTTACTAATATAGGCATGCTCTTTCTATTGGTGCTCTCAAACATTTATTTTGCTTTTCAATTATTTATATATGGGAGTGCAGTGAATCATCCCATTTGGTGGGGGGGGGATCACCCCCCGATTATGGGCCATAGCCCGACTCCACAGCCTCCCGAGTTCCCGAGTTCCACCACAGCCTCCCGAGTTCTGTGGTGGAGTCAGATTCCCTAGCTGCATTCAAGAGGTCGCTTGCGGAGTTTTTGGGTGATACTCTGTTTGAGTTTGTTTAGTTTGGGGTTCTTCTGCAGCGTGTTGGCGTCCTGGCTTTGGATTTGTCTGCTTTTTGCTGTGGCGCTGGAGTGGTGGGTTGTGGTGCGTGTTTGTGTGTGGGTGTGTGTTTGTGCCTGTCCTGATGTGTTGCTTCTTTGTTGTACAGTGTGCTGTTCTGGAATTTGTTTAATTATTATTATTATTATTATTATTT
>SDVV010042907.1:0-10295 GCA_016164225.1 Gammarus roeselii
CAAACACTATATCATCAATGACCGACGGCTTGTGAGTTCGCCCGACCCAGTATGAGGTCTAAGGTGTTTACCTAAATGACACTCACCCGTTACTCAGTTGAGTGGGTCAGGAAGATGATATATGTTTATAGAATATTACCGTCACGTTCCATACAACTCTGAAGTTCTATATGTGGGGAATTGAAACACTTTATGAAACGTCAAAAACATAGCTATACTTTATCAAAAATAAAGATGTCCGGAGACTGGTGATTTCTTCACTTATCCACACAGATGACGCAGCCTACTTATAATATGTACCCCGGTGCACATTGGGGACCACCGCTATAACATATACCAACTCTATAAAATAAAATGCACAGAAATGGCGCACGCACCGAACCACAATAGAAAAAGCACACTCGTGCTTAATGAACAAGACCACAACACACAAAAAGGGGTCATAAGAAAACAGGTTAATTACATATGGTCTACACCTTCCCACTGACACATGGAAACGGTCCCATCCTAGAGTTGCTCCTTCTACAAGGTATACCGCTTTCTGAATTGCAACTGGCGTTAAGCACAAAATATATATCGATCTCTGAATTACAACTGGCGTTAACTCATTTTAACCAATGACCGGGTATTGTAACATTTTACCCCTCGTAGACGTAGAAAAATGAACAAGTTACGCTCACCCGGAATCAGTGACCCTTGGTTCTGGGTCTTCGTGGACGATGAAGGAAACTCCCTTGCGCCCGGCGAGGCACGTGGAAGGAGTCTGCAGAAAACTTGCAGAAGCGCGTCGACTAACTAGTTCAGAACACGTTGAAGACACTAGAACTGCCTGTAGACTCAATGGTCTATGTTCCTTGCTAACGAACTATGACTTTTTTTGCACTTGGAGAACTGTTACTCGTTGTAGACTCAGGATCTCTAACTACAATTTGCTAGTGAACTATGATGATTTCCGCACTTGGAGAACTGTCACTCGTTGTAGTCTCATGGTCTGTAACGTTGATTGCTAACTAACTGTGATTTTGGTGAGGAACTTGGCATCGGAGGGCTCTGGCAACTAACTCGACTGCCGACGCTATCTACTCGTAGTTCACATTGCTCTAGCAGAGATGTCAAAAAAGCTCCGGCTACTTGGTGACTCTGTCTTATATAGTCCACAATCGTGACATCATTGCCCACCACTCGCCCGGGAACAGGCCGGTGGCACTCCTCTAACCAACGTCGCAGTCGCACTAGGCTAGTAACACATATAAGTAACAAATAGGCTTAGGGCCAACATCCAATCGTTTACACGGCGACCAGGCTTCACGAACTCTCATCGTACCCTTAACATCTCTGCAGCTCAAACCCGATGACCAGTTGCTAAGGGATCGCTAGCCCAACCGTACGTAACAATTCCGTTTATTGCCAGCCTTACGACAGCGCCTAGTTATCACACCTGACTCAATCGAGAGCATTTCTATTCATGATATATAGAGACCTAAGGCCTCCAGACTACGGCGCGACGCTTGCCTGGTCAGTCGTCTTGTCCCCCCCCCTTCGAAGCCCTGAGTCTGCTGTCTTTCGACACAGGCGCCAGCCTGTCCGACGGTATGTCGTTGTTTGTTCAAAACAATGGTCACCACCTCAGCGGTTTCTTCAGAGCGGACGGTGGCTTGCTGGTCATCCCGTGTCTGTATCTTGCAATCTGAATCCGGCGATCTGTATCCGACGATCAGGATCCCGCTACACAATAATGGATCACACACTCAGGCCTGTTATAAAACATTAAACTTTCAGACCTGTTATAATGAATCACACACTCAGACCTGTTATAATTGATAACACACTTAGACCTGTTATAATGGATCACACACTCAGACTTGTTATAATTGATAACACACTCAGACCTGTTATAATGGATCAGACACTCAGACCTGTTATAATTGATAACACACTTAGACCTGTTGTAAAGGATCACACACCCAGGCCTGTTATGATGAATCACACACTCAGGCCTGTTATAATGGATCACACACTCAGACCTGTTATAATGGATCACTCACTCAGGCCAGTTATAATGGATCACACACTCAGGCCTTTTATAATGGATCACACACTCAGGCCTGATGTAATACATTAAACACTCAGACATGTTACAATGGATCACACACTCAGCCCTGTTATAATGGATCACACACTCAGACCTGTTATAATGGATCACACACTCAGACCTGTTATAATGGATCACACACTCAGACCTGTTATAATGGATCACGCACTTAGACCTGTTATAATGGATCACACACTCAGGCCTGTTATAATGGATCACACATTCAGGCCTGATGTAATACATTAAACACTCAGACATGTTACAATGGATCACACACTCAGCCCTGTTATAATGGATCACACACTCAGGCCTGTTATAATGGATCACACGCCTAGACCTGTTATAATAGATCGCACACTCAGTCATGCTATAATGGATGATCACACACTCAGACCTGTTATAATGGATCACACACTCAGACCTGTTATAATGGATCACACACTCAGACCTGTTATAATGGATCACACATTCAGGCCTGTTGTAATACATTAAACACTCAGACATGTTATAATGGATCACACACTCAGACCTGTTATAATTGATAACACACTTATACCTGTTATAATGGAGTACACACTTAGATCTGTTGTGATTGATAACACACTGAGACCTGTTATAATGGATCCCACACTCAGACCTGTTATAATTGATAACACAGTTCGACCGGTTATAATAGATCACACACTCAAGCTTGTTATAATGGATCACACACTCATGCCTGTTATAATGGATCACACACTCAGAACTGTTATAATGGACCACACACTCAGACCTGTTATAATGGATCACACACTCGGACCTGTTATAATGGATCACACACTCAGGCCTGTTATAATTGATCCCTCACTCAGGCCTGTTATAATGGATCACACACTCAGGCCTCTTATAAAGGATCACACACTCAGGCCTGTTATAAAGGATCACACACTCAGGCCTGTTATAATGGATCACACACTCAGACATGTTAAAATGGTTCATAGACTCAGACCTGTTTTAATGGATCACACACTCAGGCCTGTTATAATGGATCACACACTCAGAACTGTTATAATGGACCACACACTCAGACCTGTTATAATGAATCACACACTCAAACCTGTTATAATGGATCGCACACTCAGGCCTGTTATAATGGATCACTCACTCAGGCCTGTTTTAATGGATCACACACTCAGGCGTCTTATAATGGATCACTCACTCAGGCCTGTTATAATGGATCACACACTCAGGCCTGTTATAATGGATCACACACTCAGAACTGTTATAATGGATCACACACTCAGGCCTGTTATGATGGAGCAGTCACTCAGGCCTGTTATCATGGATCACACACTCAAACCTGTTATAATGGTTCATAGACTCAGACCTATTTGAATGGATCACACACTCAAGCCTGTTATAATGGATCACACACTCAGAACTGTTATAATGGACCACACACTCAGACCTGTTATAATGGATCACACACTCAAACCTGTTATAATGGATCGCACACTCAGGCCTGTTATAATGGATCACTCACTCAGGCCTGTTATAATGGATCACACACTTAAACCTGTTATAATGGATCACACACTCAGGCCTGTTATAATGGATCACTCACTCACGCTTGTTATCATGGATCACACACTCAGGCCTGTTATAATGGATCACACACTCAGGCCTGTTATGATGGATCAGTCACTCAGGCCTGTTATCATGGATCACACACTCAGACCTGTTATCATGGATCACACTCTCAGGCCTGTTTTAATGCGGGTGAGTGTTATTTTGTCTATGATGACGACACTAGACGACTTGGACGGCGATGCTGTAATGGTTACCGAGTCTACAGCAGGATTAACTCAAATTAGACCACTTTGCATTGGAACTGTCTATCATCAATACGGAAGGGGGTCCTTTTGACCCTCCAATGCTGTCTACGGGGTCAAGTCTCAGCAAGTAAATAAAAACAAGACCTGCTTTATCTGACAAGAAGCAATTTAGCTTTTAAAACGATAATATGACTTCTGAATAACAAGAACACAGGAGCATCATATAGTTATTGTTATCTGGGTCTTTTTTGTAAACGCCGTATGTCGGCCAAATCGAATACCGAAAAGACAAACGACAATTTTCTCGTTTAATCATTACATATACTAAATTGATGGAATGATTGTTTCCGCCCCTTTACTGTTTACTTGTTTTAATCATTGCACATACTTAATTGATGGAATGTTTGCTCCCGCCTCTAAAATATTTTCTTGTTTTAATTATTACACATACTCAAGTGATGAAATGATTGTCTCCACCTCTAAACTGGTTTGTTTCAATCATTACACAAACTCAATTTATGGAATGGTTGTTTTCGCCTCTAAGTTGTTTTCTCATCTTATGCACAACACATACCCAGCCAATGGACTGGTGGTTCCCGCCCAGACCCTGCTTTATTTACGTTACATCAGTCAACTCAATGCTTAGTATATGTATGCTCTGTTAGGATTACCTCAATTACCTCAGGTCAATGCTGCCGTTACTCTTCCCATCAGGGATACGTTAACTGGTGACGGACGCTTCAGCTAATCAGACTAGACGAGTCAGTATCAGTGACTATAACACGGAAGCGTTTTTTGAGGCCTTAATACACATTTAATGATTGTTTTTTTCACAATAGTTCTTATTACAATGTTGTGAATTAAAGAGTTCCTGCAACCAAGAAGATATCTTTGTTTATCGTTCTGTAAATAAATTTATAGAAATTCTTGATAACGTATTCTGAAGATTCCTTAGCCAGGTCTCAACGAAGCCAAATACTGATCCATTTTTACATGGAAAACTTAACGTATTATATTTTTTATTGTCGGTTGCCATGACGCGGCAGTACAGGTTGCCATGACGGCTTGTTCTGGTCGAACACCCCATTACGACCCTGTATGAGAGCCTCATCCATTTCTATTTATATTTACTCGCTTTATTGGCACTGTCCAACAGGTTTTTTCGTCGGCTAGGGAAATCGATGCCAGTTATGCTGGTCCCTAGCATACACGAGACTAGCTTGTCTTCCGATGACGACGTCATCCAAGTACATTATCTGACCCCATTGCGGTCGAGAGTAGATAGTATAGGTACAAGAACGCAAATGCGAAGGAATTAGATGGGGATAAATAGCGGTGTGGTGGGGGTTGGCCGGAGTCAGGCGGGCGAGGATCGAGACCGGTTTTGGTGTGGGCGGAGTCATTCGGGTGGGCGGGAGGGCGGAAGGCGTGGGCGGACGAACAGCTTTTGGATTCCAGAGGTAAGATATTTAAAGTGAACTTATACATGAATATTTTAGTATCAGTGTTATGATACGTGGTATTGTAGACGAATATCGGCATTGTTAACGTTCACCGTACTCGTAACAATTCCTTCATAAAATTGCTTAACAGCGAACAACGTATAAATGTTACCAAGGTTGAAAAATCATCATGAACATGTCCTGAAATCAACATCCGTGTAAGAAAGTGTCATATTATAACCTCAAATACTATGTAACTGTTAGATTTATTATAAATAAAAATTATATCATAAATATATGTTGTCATTACCCCCCTAAACCTTCAGAGGAGCAGCATTGAAAATGCAAATGTGCAACATGACATGCAATGGTATTGCAATACTGTATGTTCAGCATTGAAATACAAATACCTATATTTAAATGAAAATATATAGCCTACTAACAAATTATTAACATATACAAGCTGTCCGTTCATCCGAATGAGTCACATCCGTTCCCTCCACGCCGCCCGCTTTCGCGTTGCCCGCCTCCGCGTTGCCCGCCTTCGCGTCGACCGCCTTCGTTCCGCTGAAATGTTATCTGCAAATTCCCGTAGACCGGACAAAATCCGCGTTTCATAGTCATTACAGCTACAGTCCAATGATAATTTCATGAACGGGGTGAATATAGTTGTGGAGCGAAGAATTTAAGTTTCACTCGGTCGCACCTCAGACGGTCGAGCAGAGACGGACACGCCCATACGCTCAGCGGACTCATTATTTTCAGCGAGGTCATGGCTATTGGCTTTCCCCAGAGGGTGGGGTCATAAGGACTCCAATTAGGTGTTGAGTCTACAAGGGCACTCAACTCAACTCAAACAGACTTACAGATTTGGTCGGATGTCCGAAAAGTTCTTTGCAGTTGGGGACAGGAGGGCTAATGGTACGCCAACATTTCGACGCGTTGGCAACCCTGTAGGGTCCAAGGTGAGACGACAAGGGAATCAATTGATCAGGGATTAGCAAATTATGTATTCTCATACTTTGTTCGAAATTAGTTCACCTGAAAATATAGATACTCTCTAGAGGATTTTCAGTAACTCATGTTATTTGAAAGTCCTTTCTCAAATCAAATGAGCAAATAACACACTATTCGTTACAATGTTACTCGATGAATTTTGATGTCCTTGTTGGGCCAGTTCTTTGAACCCAGTTAACCATAGTGTACGATTGCTATCTTGTTGGCATGATCATTTACAATTGCATTCTGTCATTTCATATTGCCACATAAAATAAAGTAGATAGATTAAATCGTATACACTTAGTTTTCATTGCATCCGTGACGTATGCACGCTGTAAAATGTAAGTTAAATAAATATCTAATCGTAAGCTAATAATTTTAATTGAGTGATATTTCGAAAAATATTTTCCAAAGAGCTGTAAAGCACCACGACAGCGGCCTGGGAGTGGTCTTTCCCAGAGTGTTCAGACGAATAAGTCTTCTGTACAAGTGTGTTTCACTGAGGAGCATTCCGTATTTAAAAGTGTGACGTCAGAGGTGCATCTCCTGGGAATCGAGTGTCACTTGGCAGCTCCTGAATGTAATCAGAAAGTTTCAATGTAAAATCTTTACATTTTGTAAATAAGAACGCAGAATTTACTTGACAGAGGGCGCAAATATTTAAATTTTGAAATTGACATATAAAAAGAAATGCCATCGCGTCGACACTGGGCCCTCTCCGAGGAGCGCCATGCTGTCTCCACGACGACTCGAACAACTGCAGAAATTAAGTCAACAACAATAGACCGCTCTGCTCCCTGCAGCACTATGTCTACCGTGGAGGTGCAAATAAGGTTAGTAGTTATTTTTCTTAACGAGTAATTCATATTTCTAGGTGAGGTGCCAGAGAGGCATCTCCTAAGCATCGAGTTGCACGATGTAACTCGAGAGCTTAATCCTAATGGGTAGCTATATCATATTTCAAGGTGAGATGCCAGAGGGGTATTTCCATGGAATAATGTTGCACTAGGTAACTTGTGATGTTATCCAAAAGGAACGCATACGTTTAAATTTGAGAAAAATAACGCTGAGTTTAATTGAAAAGGATGCGTTTAATTTAAAAATGGCATTACATAGAGAGTACCATTTCGTCGACAGGGTCTCTCTATAGGAAGATACCTACTACCTCTACAATGACCTGCTCAATGTCAGCCATGAATAAGACGCAAACATCTCTGGGAAGGAGGTTAACCGATTCTATGTCTCTCTGCTCCCTGCAACACTGTGTCCCGTCTCGGGTCTGTGCTGTAGAAAATGAGACAGTTAATCTCCACGCTGTGCCGACCACCGCTCTGCGACAGGATATGCTGTAGAGGTGAAAATGTTGTTAATGGTTGGTTTTCTTCATCTTTTTTCTTCTTCCCTCCTGGCACAGGAAGAGGAGAAGAAAATAAAAGAAGTGAAGATCATTAAAAAAGAATGAGAGATGGTCTCCTTTCCTCGTCAATGCCGCACAGTTGAGTTCAGCAACTCTCTTCTGGTGCGGGTTCGATTCTCGGATATCATTGGAGTGTAGGGGTAGTGGCAAATTGCCTTTGCGGCTCAACGGTGAACTGCCTTTGAGTCGCCGGCAGACTTTCACCCAGTACACGGTAGGAGTGGTAATCGTACCATAACAATAAAATTAAAAACAATAATGATATCTTTCTCAATCTATACCGCCTCATCGAGTTTGAGCATCGGGCTCTCTTCCGCTGTGGATTCGACTCCCTGGGTACCATAGTTCCTCATCTGTTTTCCCCCTTCTAGGGCTTAGGACAGTAGATAGCCTCTCACGCTAACGGGAACTGTTGGCCCTGATAAGGGTTAAGGGGTGATCACGAGTTGCCATTGCAGGCTCACACCCAGTACCGGTGTCATCGACGTGTGCTTCGGGGTGGATGTGAGTTGCTGTAACCACTCTCACCCAATACATCCCGGAAAGAATGCAGTCTTACTGAGTTGCATAATAAAAACGGTTGTGACATATTTGTCGTAGAAACGGTTCCAATAATAACAATAATAATAATAATAATAATAAAATCATGATAATAATAATAATAAGAAGAAATGAACATGAAAGATAATCGTTTCAAAAGAATGGAAATAATGATAATAATATTCCTCATCGTTCTGAAAAGATGTATCGTGCTCCTTATTATGATCTAGACAGTTCCTGGAAAACTACGTCGCTCTCGCAGTGAACGTTTCACGCAGCCCAGTGATTGTCAAGTGCGTTTCGGAACCGGACCCGGTGCCAACTACAGCAACTGGTACGTTATTTCGAATCCACGAAATTGCGATCGGGAAAAAGTGTTTTGCTAAAGTCGCTTCGAGTACGAATGGTGTGGCCCCTGTCAAATGGACCGACAGGGCTCACATTGTTGAATTCTTTCAGGTATTTGAAGATTTCAATGAGCTGGCCCCGCAGCCTTTGTTGCTCGTGGGTGATGAAGTCGCATTATTTGAACCTATCCTCGTAGCTGTGATGGCGTAGCTGCGGGATGAGCTTGATGGCACGGTGCTGGACCCGATCCAGTTTGGCTATGTTCCCCCCCTCTGTGTGGAGGGGGAACATGCTCGCGGTGGAACGGACGAGGGTCTTGTACAACGGCAGTACTATCTCCTTTGTTTTGCAGAGGGATTTACGGAAGAGGAAACCAAGGTGGTGGCTTGCTATCCTGTAACGTTTATCGGCTTGCGCGTCCCATTTCAAGTATTTCAAAATAAGGGCGCCCAAGTCTCTCCGTCGGGCGACAGCATCAAGATCGATTCCTGCCATTGTGTAGCTGAAATCGGCATTGTAACACACACGCCATGTGCATAACAAAACATTGTGCAACATTGATGGGCATTTCCCACGCTTCTGAGCAATGGATAAGATTTCAAGATCTTGTTGGATCTCGCCATGCTGCATGGCAGAGCCTCGTGTCATCGGCAAATTTTGATACCTTGTACAGAACCCCCGCATCTATGTCGCTTACAGAGATCAGGAAAAGAACCGGACCCAGAACGCGCTGCCTTGAGGAACTCCAGAGGTAACAAGGGCCCGCTCGGACATAACCTGGCCGATGCTGAGTCTTTGCTTGCGTCCTGTTAGCCAGGTGCGCAGCCATGCAGCGAAGTACATTGCCACCGAAGCCGAGCTCAGAGACTTTGTGTAACAGTCTCATATGAGGCACCTTGTCGTCTTTGATTTAGAAAAAAACGGTTAGCGAAACATTACAGAACCATTTCCGACCTTCTTAAGCCCACCAGTTTCGTACTATTTTGCCATGTTTTTTGCCCCGATAGTTACACTCATAAGGACATTTATTTTGTCCAATTCCCCTTTTACACGAAATGTCGTCACCGTCAGGTATTTTGCTATTTAAACCATATAGATGGGGTGTTAATCGTACATGATTGTATTTTCCGTACTCCAAGAACAGGCGGCAAGTTCGTACAGGATCAGTTCAATTGTTTTATTAATGACTTGAATCTCTGATCGCAATAATATATGTCATCAGCGCAGTGCAGCTATGAAACAATGAAGCATGCTACCGTGTTTACAGTTGGTCAAATTCACGCAGTTATATGTTGTGGTAAATTTTATAAAGTCACCTAATAAAATATCATGGTCGTCTCTTAGCAGTCGAAATACTTCAGAATAGTTTGCAACAAAATAGAACACCCTACCTTTCATGTATGATTAACAAGTTTTTATATATTTTTGATAACATTATCCAAATAGACAAGAAGATGCCTGTGGGCATACAGGCAAGCATATGTGGAACAATGTACTCGTGCATGTGCCAATTTGTTTAGTTGCATACGTAGTTGGAGTGGGAATATGTGTCGGCGTATATATGCATGTATGTGTGTATGTGCGTATGTATGTATATGTATGTTTATATATATTTGTATATGTATGTTTGTATATCTGTATGT
>SDVV010042908.1:0-10295 GCA_016164225.1 Gammarus roeselii
GTAATGTTCTAAAGGATTGGAAGCGGAGGTATGTTTCGAGAAAGCGTTTTTTCTTTTGCGCACTAGCGTGCGTCTGACACTGCTAAAATTTTCACATTTTTTCTAACGTTGAAAGCGTTGTTTCGTTTATTCCTCGCGCACTTAGGCGTGCGAGCCTACTGGAATCAATAATCATCGAGCCCTACGGGGGAGCCTATTATGACTCACGTTGAGGCTCTGGTGGAAATGAGGCTCAAATCAAATCAACAACGATTAACTATTGAACACGGTGTATCCTACCGCACCCGGATGATGAATCCTACTCCAATATCCTACGTGATCTGGTTCATGACTAAGATCGTATACGAACATAGCAGCCATTCCGAAAAAAACAGACATTTAACGCTGAGTTGATATGAAAAATGTTCTTTTATACCATCATACCATTCAAATCTATAATAAATTCTTAGACCTAACTGATGCTATGCCTCTGGGAGTACAAATCTAAGCCAACTGTCATGGAAATGAACTCAACAATGCTTTACTAGGTCACTTCTCAGCAATCTACCACTGATATATAACAAATTTAGAGGTAACTTAGTCATGATACGATGCCACAGACGTACCTCGCATTTGTTAACCCATCATCTCTGACCTGCCTCGAACAAAGATACATCCCGTTGAACATGGATGAACTCCAAAATGACAACCTAAGAGTATAAACCACCTTTACACTAAGACCCATCCATCCAGTAAATTAGCATCTAAACTTGAAACTACACATTTGCTAGGGATCAATGACGAAAATTCCACAAAGATGCAGTATGGACTTACATGTCTTGAACATACAATCCTACGATACTCGTGGAAAAAAAACATAACATCATGAACATATATAGAATAGCAAAATAAGGTTCTCTACTCGGCTATAATTCACATAAAAATTGTACTACATTATGGTATCCATCCTAATAAATCAGTCCATTTACACGAACAAGCATAAACAAAATGAGCTTTTGCCTAGGGGTCTCTCTAACTCCTCCTAAACATGAAAGAATGGTCGTACAATAAATATACAATACCCTAACAGCAAGACCAAATTTGTCACAAATCGTCTGTTCTAAATCAATAATAACTACATCAAATATTGTATTAGGATGAAAGAAGATATATAAAACACTAGAAATGAACAATATGTAACTAAATTAGACATGAAATAATGTTCTATAATGTAGATACATGCGTAATATATCCTAAATTGTATAAATAACCAACAGATTGTATTGAAGATGTAAATTCAACAGAGAACCTACAAAACTGAGACCTATACTAAAACTCACGAGATAGAACAAAGCAAGAAGATTAATTCTCTACCATACCCAAAACACACATTAAAAACGTGATGGATGAGAATGAACCAAACAAAGAAGAAATGTGAATAAGATACAAAGACATGCAGGCGACGCAACTGAAACCTAGCTATAGTAAATACGGTATGGTACATACAAAAACCTAATGAAATTGGCCACAACTTCTATCCAAAACAGGGATAAATTAACACTTTAACTAAAGTAACTACGGCTAAATCGTAACAGATGTCATATATATATAAAAAACTAGCACAATGATACACCAACCGACCCCATTATGCCTGAAATTATGTGAAAACTACAAGCCTGATATACCCTAAAATGCCTAAAACTGGATGAGTTAACTGATCGAAATTCCTTGAACAGCGCAAATTCAACATAAATCAATCGATCATTACTAAGTATGCACGACATAATATTTTGACTCAAAGTAAATCCATATTGTTCAGGTATTTTCGCTATTGGAAAAAGGCATCGATGGAACACTGATATAAATGTTTCAGAACTGGATAATGCAATATGGGGTAGAAAGAAACTCGTAACGAAGATACAGCATCCTAAGAAATGAATATATACATTAACCGCAAACAACCTGACAAATAATCCTTACTATTTCTGTAGATATTATATGCATATGAAATGAATAGATGAGAAACACAGACCTTGCCTGTAATCCTACCTTCAGGCTGGTACAAACAGGGCTGTTCGCATACTTAGGCTGCAAAATGAGTTACAAGACATGCCTACCACACTAATCCTATAAAATAATATAATGATAAATGAACATAACCTTCATGAATATCGGAAGCCCCCACCGCTCCGAATCCACCAATCAAGCATCGAATGAGACATATATACCATAACTAGATAAGAATACCAACATATATGTCCACAGAATAAAAAACATTTAGAAACAATAAACCAGCCATAAATATAAAATTATATATACACTTACAACGTGGCAAACGTGCCATGGAAACAAATTTATAAGACAAAGAATAGGCAAGAGCAAACTCACATAATTTTCCAGGAGCGCATCCAACTTTCTACCTAGGGGGGTTTCTCTACCGCACCGCACCAGAAAACTTGCTCTAACACTATTCATACCGGAATCGGATAAATATATATAACGAGCAACAGTTAGTGACCAATTATACTCCACTACAACCATCTAAAAAATAAACTTATATATAAATACAAAATATATCCGAATACAAAACAAATTAAAATGTTCATAACATAAATCTTACCAATCAAGGTCGCAAGCCTGCTTCCATCCCGCCGTTCCCCTTCCGTCTTCCCTGCCGGTCTCCCTCCCCCCTCCCCCCATCAGTTAGCGGACATGGGTATCGAACCAGTTCCGGTACCCTCCGCCCCCGCTCCCAGTTTCTGCGCGAACCCCCCCCGTACGCTCGGTGAGTCGAGGTGCATGCATCGCGCCCTACCCCGCCACCCCTATTTATCCCAATCTAATGCAGTCACATTTGCGTTTCGACGTTATATATACTACTGATCACCCTCGAAAGTGAAACAAACATAGATTTTTCAATCTGTTCCCCTACTTCAGCTCCCCAACTCCTTTGGAGAGTCCTGCCTTCAACTCACGACAGTGATCACAACCCAGTTATCATATCGCTCCTCACTAACCGACCAAACAATCCTAACTCACAAGAACTTCGATTCAACTACCGGAAAGCCAGCTGGGAGGAATACTCGACACATGTCGCATGGGACGATATGGAGGGCCTTCCCGATGACATTTCAGAGCACGACCTTATCATACATCTATACGAAAAATTCCAAAGTGCAGCTACTGCATGCCTTCCCCAATATGTACCCTCAACCTTTTTCCCAAAATCTTTGTGGTGCCAGGAGGTACAAGAAGCAAGGGATCGGCGTGAGAGGATGTGCGAGGCCTTCCGTCGCGCACGTTCCCCCAGGAACAGAGTAGCCTGGAAAAGGGAAGCTGCTGTGTTCGGCAAACTTAGCGTGGAGAAGAAGCGAGAAAGCTGGACCCAACTAGTTGATACAATCATTCGGAACACCCCCTCTTTTTCCCAAGTGTGGGGAAGAATCAGACTTATCCAAGGTCGCCCCGAGCGGCCTATCCCCATACTGTCGGAAGGAGACACGGTCTATTCTTCATACGCGGACATCGCGGACAAACTGGCTCAGACTTTCAGCCAAATATCACAATCAACAAATTATACGGTTTCTTTCCAACAGGAAAAGATCCGAAGAGAAAGTTAGCATATAGACTTCACTTCCACAAATGAAGAATTCTACAACGAGCTTTTCTCCATCCATGAACAACAATATGCAATTGACCACACTCTTGAAACCTCGCCCGCCCGGACCGAGTGCACATCAACTTGATCGAACTCCTTCCTGACAACGCTCTCCAGCACCTACTAAATGTGTAAATGTGTTCTTTCCCAACCAATGGCGGGAATCCGTAACTATCCCGATACCCAAACCCGGAAAATGTCACAGCGACCCACATAACTATCGTCCCATTGCCCTAACTAGCGTCCTATGTAAGACAATGGAAAGAATGATAAACTCACGCCTAGTCGACTACCATGAAATGCATGCCGGCCTTGACAACATCCAGTGCGGTGGCAGTAAACGCCACTCCACAACGAACCTTCTCGTACGATTAGAATCAGACATTAGACAGGCCTTCGTCTGAAGAGAACCTGTTGTTTCCATACATTTCGACGTAGAAAAAGCATACGACACTACGTGGAAATCGGGATCATGAAGGATCTCCCCCGTTAAGGTTTGAGAGGCCTGCTACCACTTTTCATCCATCAATTTCTTCAAAATATCACCTTCAGGGTCAAGGTTGGCGACACTCAGTCTCAGTCATATCCGCAAGAAATGGGCGTTCCCCAGGGAAGCGTCTTCAGCGTCTCTTTTTATCCTCAAAATCGATCAGTTGCCGACATTCTTTCCAGAGACGGAAGACTGCTCTCGTCGCTATACGTGTACGACCTACAAATAAGCTACAGACACCCTGGCCTTGAACAATTCAACATGAACTCCAGAGGTGTCTAAACCCAGTCGGGAACTGGGCTTCCCTAAACTATTCTCGCCCTCTAAAACACCTGAAACCAGCCCTAACGCTGCACAACACACCTCTAGTATACGAAGAAACTATCAAATTCCTGGGTCTTGAGTGGGACCCTAAACTCACCTGGCGACCCCACATAGCAGCCCTGGCGACTCGATGCAAAAGGTCGACGGGACTTATCCAATCTGTAACATCCCTGAAGTTCGGTGCCGACATGGACACCGGAATGACGTTGTTCAGAGCAACAATACGATCGCGCATGGACTACGGAGCCGTTGTCTACGGATCTGCAGCCATAACTACTCTCGACCCTCTCTCGACCATCGCAAACAATGCTTTGCGTATCACAACCGGCCCGTTCCGCTCCACTCCAATCGAATCACTTAACGTGCTCGCTAACGACCTTTCACTTCCTCTCCGGCGAGACAAACTTTCACTACAATACTATTTTAAGACTAGAAGTCTTATCAAGAACCCAGCAATCAGCCACATCACTAACCTATCCGATAAACGCCTTTTTGCAGTTGAAAAGAATAAATGCCCACCGTTTTCTTTACGTGTGGACAACCTGCTGACCTCACTAAACACAATCGTAAAGCTATTAAGCCTTCATTTTCCTACCGAATCCTTCAAATTAACATAACAACATGGATGATCAACCAACCATTGGTCAACCTAGACTTGCTAATCTACCCTAAAGCAACCACTCCAACCAACGCGTACCTGCAGGAATTCTTAAGACTACTCGAGGAAGAATATTTAGAGCACCGCCATATATACACTGACGGCTCCAAAACCGCGGACGGAGTGGGAGCCGCCGCTGTGTGCGGGGACACCCCACTCACGGCCACCCTTCCACTAGAGGCCTCGGTGTTCTCTGCGGAGCTTCGCGCACTCGAACTAGCCGTCTCTATCGCAAAAACACATCACTTCCCCAAATACGTCGTATTCTCAGATGGTCTGAGTGTCCTCACCCAGCTTAAAACACTGCACTATGAACATCCAGTTCTACGTAAGATGAAGCACGATCTCTTTGTGATGACCGAGACGGGTCAGGCAGTGGAATTCTGCTGGATCCCCGGACACGCGGGAATAAGAGGAAACTAACTTGCGGACTTTCTTGCTAAACTGGCAACTACTCACCAGGAACAATTTTTTGCAATACATTGCCAGGACTGGTTCCCTATCATAAACTCCCATATAACACACATTTCATCCCGATAGGATGAAATGTGGCAACAGAGTGGACAAAAAATGCTCTGTCAAACCCTGCAGCCGGAGAATGGGAAACTAAGTTAACCAACAAAAAAGACAAAGTGTTCATCAACCGCTTGTGCACGGGACACACGTGGATAACTCACAACCACCTGATGGATGTTGACATACGACCAAACGCGCCACCTTGCCCGTGTTGCCCCCAAGTGGCTATTGGCGTGAAACACTTACTGATGTATTACAACGCACTCGCGGCATCCCGACGACCGTTCCTAGATCCCCCGTGCAACCTACAAAGCCTACTCACGGACCCAACCTACCGTAAAAAGCTTATCGCTTTCGGAAAACACACCGGACTATACGAAACTGTCTGAACCTCAAACACCTGTGCAAATGAGGTGGTCTCTCCACCCCATTACGCACAGAAATAACACATTTTACGAAGATACGCATCAACTCTTTACTCTCTCGTACGCGCTAGTACGCGAATAGGCCACAATTGAAATATGTACAGACTTCATCTTGACAAAACTAATATTTTCGCACGCGAGGCCGTGCGGACTTACCTGAATCAACTACGGTCGCGCCCTACGGGGAAGCCTATTATGACTCACGTTGAGGCTCTGGTGGAAATGGGGCCCAAATCAAATAACGGAATTCGTATTTTAATTATACTAGAACGACTGGAACACTTAAAACATAGAAATAGACAAAACGCAAGTTAACACTACTAGTAATTGGCAAAGACAATTGTGATCGGTAACATAGAAAACATATGTGTAGTCTGAGTAAAGAAGATAAGATGGTGTCTCAATGTTGAGAGTTATGGTGGTTGGGTGGTCGCTCATGAACAGAAATGCATTTTCTGGTCATTTGTATCATGCATTTAGCTTTTGTTTGTTGGCAAAGTAACCGTTTTGAATTGATTGGTCAACAGATGCTCATTAGGCCTATTTCTGAAGGACTTCATGGATTCAAGATTTTCGAGGCTTGTTGGGAGGTTGTTCCAGGATTTTGGTCCAGTAATCGGAAAAAGCTCGACATGCGGTGTCTGTTTACCTGTGTTCAACGTACAGAGTATCATTAATTCTCGTGAATAGATAGTTCTTTTCACCTCGATAATCTATGTGCCTTAGGCTGCCGGGTGAATGTTTTTCTAGAAGATCTTTAAATTCTGATAGACTCGTGGAGTGCCAGTTTGTCGATTTTGAGCCATTGTTATTTTTCGAAGAGAAGACTTACGTTGTCTTGTTATCTGTGGCTACCATCGCATGTTATTCCTGATGCAAAGTTTATACAACGTTGTACTTTCTTTGGGTTTTTGAACATTTTCCCAAATTGTTAAAGACGGTAGTTAATGTGAGAAAATACTATAGCGTGGACAATCGGTAATCTTGATTTGAAATCCAATTCTGTTGTTGCGGAGATTAGGAACCAAAGTGTTACATTCAGCTTGGAACACAGAGTAGTTACGTGGCGTTAGAATGAAAGATCGGGATCAAACCATACTCCTAGACTTATAACTTCATCTTCAACACGAATGTCAGATTTGCCTATCCTGAAAGAGAAATTCACTGGAACTGTTTTTCTTATTGAGTTCGAGCCGAACAAAATGCATTTTGTTTTCCAGAATTGAGCTTGAGTCCAATTTTATCATACCAAGATTTTAGATTAGTTACGGCTGTCTCAGCGTCGTCTTTCAGTGCATTCAGATCCGACGGCATTCGGGAAAGCAATATTTGAACATCTTCGGCGTACATTACTATTTCCCCTTGAAGTTATGGTAATTTACTGTCTTGTCATTTACAAAAACCAGGAACAACAAAGGACCAAGCATCGAACCTTGAAGGACCCCCAAGGCAACTGTGGCCGGATTTGACAGTCGAGTTATAGAGTTTGACTGATTGTTGTCGATTCGTCAGATAACTTTCGAACCAAGTAGGGTCAATTCCGATGATGCGGAGCTTGCCAAGAAGAATTGTATGGCGCACACTGTCGAATGCTTTCGATAAGTCTAGCAATACCAGCAGAGATATCTGCCCCTAATCAAAGTTTTTGTACAGATCTTCAGTGATGCTCATAAGTGCGTCTTCTGTTGACAATTTTCGCCAAAAGTATGCTGGCAGTCATTGAACAGCTTGTTTGGTTTGAGGTATTCAATCAATTGGACAGATATTACCTTTTCTAGAATCTTGGATAGGACAGGCAGAAGACTGATCGGTGTAAAGTTGGATGGTTCATTCATGTCCCCAGATTTATGAATTTCTTTTATAATTGCATGCTTCCAGATCTCACGAAAAGTTTCACTTGCTATGGAGGTGTTAATAACTGTGCTGATATAAGGCAAGGTAACTAAGGCTGTCTTTCAGATATTGTAGGGTTAAACCATCTATTCTTGTAGAAGTTTTGTTCCTCAAGGCAATTACAGCTCGTTTTATTTGGTGTTGCGATACGTGCTTTGGTTTCCATTTGAAGTTTGCTTCTTGGTAGCTGTCTCCATCGGAAGCTTTTGAACTCCATGTATCTGTTGCGTCGCTCTGTAATCCTTGATAAGGTTCCTGGGTTACCTCTTCGAAAACCTGTTCCCCAACTCCAGCGAAGTAGTTGTTAAAATTTTATGAAGTGTCTTGAGTATTCGGATAAGTAGGCGAGGTGATTTTGTTTTGTAGGGAACAATTTTTTTCAGTACATTCCAAGTTTCTTTTTTATTGTTTTTGCACTGTTCTAGTTCCTCATGATGGAATTTGATTTTCGCCCTCCTGACTTCTCGTTTGACTTTTAATCTTTGAATGCGAAATAACTCTAACAGGGATGCTTTGTTTTGCTCTGCTGTGAGATATTTATTAAGTGCAATTTCATTTCGCAGATTTCCTGTTTTCCATTTAATTGGCATGCTTTTCATTGTTTTAGATTTCGTTGGCACCACAGCGTTCAGACATGTGAGAAACTAATCTGCGAGTAATTGGGCTTGCTCTGTGACGTTATCTGTGCAATGTATCTGTTTTATAATCTCGACGTTTGCCGCTAGTTGTGCTCTGAAATTATCCGCGGTGTAATTTCTTTTTGTAGGACAGGTTATTTTTTATACTTGTTTAGTCTCTTTTTTTATGTTAATGGTGTAGTTTATTTTTTAGTGGTCCGAGAAAGAATTGGGCTCCACGTCTGTGGTAACAATGGAAGACTGATTGTTACTTATGAGCAGATCCAATGCAGTTTGAGATTCGGGAGTAATTCTTGTTGCACTTTTTATAAGCTGATGCAGCCGGAGTCAGTCTAAAATCGGCTTCATATTGTCGGATTTCAATTTCTCTAAATTTTTCTTCAATGTACTGAAAAGACTGTACACTGGCTTTGGGTGGTCTGTAAAAAGAACCAACAGTAAACGATCTGTTTTTCGTACCTGAAGTTCACCCAAAGGTCATCAACTCCATTGCTGTCGCTAGGCATTACTTGAAAATAGGTATATTCTTCTCGCACATGATTCACTGTTCTACCTCCTTTCCTTTCTCAATCTTTTCTATAAACATTGAAGCAGTCAGTCTCGATGAAGGTAGTGGTAATGTCAGATTCCAGCCAGGTTTCAGTCGGACATAGATTGTCTGACTGACTCCTTCATCATCATTTTGATGTGATCCATCTTTGTTCCTGGGCTTCTAACGCTTATATGTTTGATCACTAGATTATCTAGGTTCTGATGGGTATTTGCAGATATGATTGCTGAGTGGTGGTAGCTGCTCCCAGCTTGAAAAGTTTGTGCCTCGAGTCATTTTTTAGTATACGATCTCGGTCATGAACCAGATCATTTTGGAGGCAAAGTGCAGGATTATATCGGCATCACGTATTGATCGACCATACACTCTTCATATTGGAGTAGGATTTATCATCTAAGTGTGGCAGGATACACCGTATATCCTAGTCAATCAGTGTCGGTTATTGTAGAGTAGAGAATCTTTTATAGCTATTTTTTATAGTTTTTGTTGTATGTTTTTGATTGATTATTATATGAATATATTTGTATTAGTTATAAATTCGCCTAAATTCATGGAAGGTAGGTATAAAATACGCTCAATTGGATGTTATGATTCAAAATATTGAATGTTTTACCTCTATGTTGGATTTGAAGTCTAGTTCCATGTCATCTTGGAGAACTAATCCACCGGATTTGTGTAGTGTGTTAGTGTTGAAATTATTCATCATTTTAATGTAAATCTCAATTATGTTATCCGCTCGCGTGTCTTTACTTGATGCTTATTCCAGCAGGTCTTGCTTCTTTGAATGTTTGTGATCCGTTTGCAGTTTTTACAGTTAGAAATTATTGATTAGATCAGGCTATGCTATGAGATTGAGTTCCAATTCAAAATATCCGACTTATTCGAGCATTCACTATATCCACTATTTCATTTTTCACTTAAGGTTTGTGATGATGGCCGTAAACCTAACCCATCCTAACCTAACCCCACCTAACTTATTCTAACCATAAATTAATTTTCCCGTTTTGATACTTATATTAGGTATTTCTTCATTGATTTAAGCTTTATTCATATCAAACCTCTCCACTTGACAATAGTATTCCAATCTCTATCGGTTTATGTATCTATCTCTCTCTCTCTCTCTCTCTCTCTCTCTCTCTCTATATATATATATATATATATATG
>SDVV010042909.1:0-10295 GCA_016164225.1 Gammarus roeselii
AAGAAGGAGTCAGAGACAAGTTTAAGGAAATTTAAACTAAACATAAGATGCAAATGAGGTAAATAAAAGTCAAGCAAATCAGGATAGGGGAGAAAAGGAGAGATAGTAAAGGGTGAAGAAGAGGGGAGTCTGAAGGGAAATAAGGGTGTTCACCCCCCCGGTTGGGCCGTGACTCCGTGCGGCCCGTGAACCTAACAGATGCCTAGGGGGGGAACACCTGATAAGAGGGAAGATTAAGAAGAGACAGAAAACGTGGATACCATGTATTCGATCTACAGTAGGTGCAGGGAACTTCACGCATGAGAACAGCAAGAATGGAAAAAAGAAGGAATAGTCGTAGAAAAAGGTTGCATGAAAGAGCGCACTTGGCTGTTATTTACCACCGAAAGGAGAATAGTCAGAATCGTTATGTGTATGTTTGAGTGTGCGTGTCAGTGCACGTATCAGTGTGTGCGTGTGTTCGTTTGTGTGCAACGACTCTATACTAGGACAGTTGTTAAAAAGGAGTTTGAGGAGATTTTAACTAAACATTAGATGCAAATGAAATAAATAATCAGGGTGGGGAAGAAAAGAAATATTAGTGAATGGTGAAGAAGAGGAGAGTCTGAAGGGAAATAGGGTGTTCACCCCCCCGATTGGGCTGCGACTCCGTGCGGTCTAATCCCGGGGGAGGATCAGATAGATGAACTCACCTACAAAGGAGCTCAAGCATAAACTGTTCGAAATTCCCCCATCGTGCACTCTCAGCTCAGTAGAGGACATTAGGGAAGGGCAACAGAACATCTGAATCACCTTCATTTGAGGGAGGGGTCGCTAAAGCTAGCGTATATCAGCTGCACTTGAAGAGGTCTTAAATGCAGGCGCAAACCCAGGTTGTAGGATGTGTCACCTGTACTTGGTGGAGAGGTCTGCCACAAAGTTATCCTCCATGACCCCCAGTCCAAAGCGAGCTGCCGTGACGCCGAGCAGCACACACACGACGCACACCAGCAGGTAGGACGAGAAGCGTAGCCTCACATCTTGAGGAACAGAGACAGCGTATTACTTATTGCATCATAATCTGCTGATTTGATGCTCGGCGAAAGAAAGATGTTAAACTCTTAAAAGATAGAAATAAATCACCCTCAACTAATCTCACTGATCATTTAGCAGAAAAAAAGTTGTGCTTAATTAATCAATTTGGTTCAAGGTGTTCCTGAGCTATTGTTATGCTGTTGCAGGGAACAGCGGGAAACTAGGAAAATGGAAGTATAAATACATATGAGTGAATGGCAACAGTGACTCGGTAATGCAAGCCGGACTAGACAGCTGGTGGCACTTCAGTCTCTAAATTATCGCTATAAATCATTGCCTGCCAGATATAAGCACTCACCAAAATAAGGCATAGCCCTAAGGTCCGTATATGCTCGAATGACAAGGTAGAGCAGGTAGAGCGCGTACACGCCCCCCGCCGTAAAAAAGCACACCTTAAAGGTGTAAAAGTGGTTTGTGTCGGCAGCAGCGGAGTAGAGGGGATGGTGGCGCTCGTGCTGCCTCTGAAGGGAGGCGGCGGTGACGGCTGACACCCACAACAAGCCCACAACGGCTAGCTTGGGCAGGTAGAAGCTCACTAGCTTGCGTTCGTTCTGAAAGAGAGGAGAAGTTGATTACGTTCGAATGACGAAGATTTCTTGCGCGGTAGAGTTGACGTCTCAGGTGCAACACGTCATCATAATGTTCTAACCTACCGAAGGTTAGCTAGAAAGTGAGGCAAGCATAAGGTAGGAAAAATATGATAAAATGGTACGGTGAAGAGCACAAATAATTTAGTTAGAAATAGAAGAAACAAAATTACCACAATTGTACGGGGTGGATGATTAAACATTGTTCTTCAAATTACAATTCGCTCAAAAGTGAGACGACTCGTTCGTAACAATTAAAACCAAGGCAGGTAACTTGAACATTAAATGTGCCTGTGCCTTCTTACCTGCCTGAGCGCATGGTAGATACAGAGCCAGAAGAGCAGCAGCGCCGCCAAGAAGGTGCACTGGAATATCGAATCCAAAAAACTTGGCAGGAAGGAGTCCACCAGAAACTGAAGAGGGTACAGCGGATCTGTAGCGACGAGAGTGAAGACCTTAATAGACACCTGTCCACTGAGAGAAATAAGTAGGCTGATTCGGCGCTTATCTTTAGGATCAACTCTTTGCGGGGATTTTCATCTGTATGAACCTAAATTATTACTTTCTAGCTAATAGCAAAACTCATACTTAGATAGACCTGTTGCTTCTAATTCTTACCACTAAAAAGTTGAAGAATGCATGCTGAGGATCTAGCTATCATTTGAATGCGTACGAACGTCACAATTTTCTTTGCAGTGATATCTGCTTACTGATTAGCAAATAGCTTAGCTGTCGTTCTCCTCCATCAACCAGAGGCGTCAATAACGCATTCTCTGATCAGGTCTGCAGTCGTGAAGCTGATGTTAGCGCAGGAGGCGCAGCATCCAGTACTCCAGTGGCCACCCACGAGCATCACTCCGTCAGGGAGTTCCAGGACATGTGGGATCAAATGCTCAACAAACCGACACCCTCGATGACAGGCTCTCAGGACCGGTAGACGGCTCTGTCAGGTACCCTTAAACTTGTTCACTCAGCCAAATTGAAAATCGTTGTAAGCGATGCATTTGTTTGTCATCAACTGCTCCGAGGGCAAAAGAATGTGTTCTTTTTTGATGTTTCGATTTTATTGGCTTGGTTTAAAGTTGGGAAAATAGCTTACAAGATCTGTTGAAGAGGACACATAAATGAGAATTGAACCTAGAGTTCCTTTCTTATCGTAACGTATTCTACACTACACTTGAATTGTACACTTCTAGGCACAGTCCTTGTTTTGTTCCGAGCCAGTCTTAGTTTTAATCATAATAAGACGAGGCTAAGTTAGCCATTCCTTTTTGGTCGCCTCAAACGGTACATTTTGTCCATTATCGACTAGAATTGAAGTGCGATCGTCTAATGTTATTCCTTCGTCATCGAGAATTCTGAGAGGGCATGGCATCTCTTCTGAAGTATTCAGTGTATTTGTTTCTAATTGTACAGCTTGTGTCTAGTCTATTTAGGTCGGAGCAATTGAACCCACTTCTTGCTGGGTCGTAGCAATCTGCTCCTTATAGACAGACCCTCTGTAACCATGCAAACCATCAATTAATGGATCTGATCTTTTCAATAATTACATTCAAACGTGTTGAGTAGAAATGTTTTTTTTAGGTCCGACGTGTTCTGAAGGATTGAACATTTTGTAAATTCGAGGGGAGATTTGAACTTTTCTCTCGAACAAGGTAGTCCATGTGTTTTAGTTTTGATCTCTAGTTGGTTTTTCGCGGACTTGGAACGTTGTACCCTGTTGAGCTGTTGTTATTCTGACCACGGGAGGCGTCTTGTGTCTTATCATAACGGGGCTTAAACGGTAATAGTTTGGGCCCTGTTACGATATGACATCGTATTATTTAGATAGCTTCAAACGGCATTGGTAAAGGAATTGTTACGGAAATAGATGTAGGTTGACTTCTTTGGCAGGTATATAATTATGACTCCTCATGAACGGAATGATTATCATTACGATTACGTCTATTTCCTCTTTGTGTCTTGAATGAACAAATCACTTTCCAGCTTACTAAGCCTGCCTAGTCAAAAACTTTTCATCTGTTTTGTCTTCTATAACCTTGGACTTCCATTGTAACATGCAAAAAGGTTGTCTTGAGCTTAGAAACGAACAACTTTTCTTCTCGGGTTTTCCTGGAATGGTATTTTTGACTTCTCAGCCTTGCAGCCGGAGCATTAGAATCTTGCTACCGTATCCACCGCGTGTCGTAGAAGGCGACAAAAAGGGCGCCCCGTAGCCGGGGGTAGAATCGTGCTACCGAAACTCCTGCGTGTCGTAAAAGGCGACTAAAAGGGCGGAGCGAAAGGGCTAAGAATCCCGTTCTCAGTAAAACCTTTCCTCGAAGACGGCAAGACGAGCGGGGGGAGGAGAAGCACACGCCTCTCCGAACCTTATTGATAGGGTCGCTGAATGGGCGTGGCTGTAGTACGAGTGATGTAAAGAGGAGGGAGATTGGTGAGAAGTTTGTGAGGAGGAAGTTTGATGTGTTGGCGCTGAGTGAGACGAAGTTGAAAGGTGAGGGCGAATGTGAGTTTGGTGTTGTAAGTGGAAGAAAGTCTGGTGTGGTCTTGATATTGAGTGATCGGTTGGCTAGTAGCGCTACCGCATTGAAGGAAGTGTCCCCAAGATTGATGTGGGTGAAAGTTAAGTTAGGCGTAGAAAGATGGGCATTTGTGAGTGTTTACGGACATGGCAGCAAGAGGAGTGAAGAGAAGAGGGAGCAATTCTGGACTGACCTGAGTGAGTGTATTGAGAGTTTTGGAGGTCATTTCAATGTATTTATACTGGGTGACCTTGATGCGAGAGTTGGAGATGTAGTGGTGGAGAATGTGATTGGAAGGTATGGCGTTCCCGGTAGGAATGACAGTAGAGAAAACCTGATAGGTCTGTGTATGGAGCAGGAGTTGGTGGTCGGGAACAGTTTGTTCAAGAAGCGAGATATTCTCAAGTACACATGGGTAAGGATGGCCAATAGTGCAATGGTGGAGAGAGCACTAATGGATTTTGTACTGATATCGAGGAGAGTGGTGGGGAGGCTGTTGGATGTGCGGGTGTTGAGAGGGGAGGGTGGAGAAGTGTCTGACCATCTGCTGGTGGAAGGTAGATTAAGAGTGGAGCAGAAGTGGAAGGGCAACAAACGAGTGGGAGGAGGAAGAGAGGTAGTGAAAGTCAGTGGACTGAATGTGAAAAATAGAGCCGAGGAGTTCCAGCAGGCGTTGAAGGAAGCATATGACAACGTAAGAGGACAGGATATGAGAGATGTGGAGGAAGAATGCGAGACGTTAAGGGATGCGTTGTTGAGATGTGCAAAGAAGGTGTGTGGTGCGCGCCGTGTGGGCGGGTGCAGGAGGAAAGGCTGCGAGTGGTGGAACGAGGAGGTCAAACTGGCGGTGGCATGGAAAAGAGGTGCGTTTGAGGAGTGGTTGCAGGTGAAGTCGGAGGTGGCTTGTGAAAGCTACAAAGAGAGGAGAAACGAGGTAAAGCGGGTGGTGAGGAGAGCCAAAAGGGACGCTGATGCCAGGTAGGGCAGATGGTTGTGCCAGAATTTTGAGAAGAACAAAAAGATGTTCTGGAAAGAGGTGAAGAGGGTGAGAAAGGTAGAGACCGGAAAGGAGGAAGTGGTGAAAGATGAAAACGGCCAGTTGTTGTAGGAAAGTGGTAAAGTACGGAAGAGGTGGGCCGAGTATTTTGATGAGTTGTTGAATGTCGAGGATGACAGAGAGGCTGACATTGTTGCTGTGGGTGGTGGTGCTTGGATGCCAGTTTTGGGAGAAAGACTTGTTGCGGACATTACCAGGGAAGAGGTGCAGGAGGCGGTGGACCTGATGAAAGCAGGGAAAGCCTCTGGTTTGGATGGAGTTGCGACCGAGTGTCTGTAGAAGGGTGGAGTAACGATTGTCGAATGAGTGGTGAGGCTACTGAACTTGTGTTTTGCGGCAGGCGTGGTACCGAGTGAGTGGCGCAGTGCCTGCATTGTTCCGCTATATAAGGGCAAAAGAGATAAAAATGAATGCTGCAACTCGAGAAGTATCAGTCTGTTATGTGTGGTTGGTAAGTTGTACGGGAGAGAGCTACACGGACTGCGCAATTGGAGAGGAAAAGTGTCGCTTAAGGGTGTTAGAGGGTGTGCCGATCAGATTTTTGCAGTAAGACAGGTCTGTGGGAAGTACCTTGCTAAAGGAAAGGATGTGTTCTATGCCTTCATGGATCTGGAGAAGGCATACGATAGGATTGGAAGGGAAGCGCTGAAGAGGGTGTTGCGCATGTATTGAGTGAGCGGACATCTGTTGAAAGCGGTGCAGCGTTTTTATGTTGGCAGCGAGCATGTGTCAGAGTGGGAAGCCAGGTGAGTGATTGGTACACAGTGAAAGTGGGACTGAGACGAGGCTGCGTGATGTCTCCCTGGCTGTTCAACCTCTATATGTATGGAGTGGTCAGGGAGTTGAACGCGAGTGTGCTGGGTCGGGCTTGGAACTGTTGGAAGTGAATGGGCGGAGTTGGCAGTTGAGCCAGTTGCTAGTTGCTGAAGATACGGCCCTGGTTGCCGATTCAGAGGAGAAGCTATGTAGACTAGTGTTGGTGCACTGATGAGTGTAATGAGCTGTAGGACGTTGGGGATGGAAGCAAAGAGAAGGCTGTATGAGGGTGTTGTTGTCCCAACTGTGCTCTACATAGCTGAGACTTGGGGGGTGAGAGCAGAGGAGAGAAGATTGAATGTTTTCGAGATGAAATGTCTGAGGAGCATGGCTGGAGTAACGCTGAGAGACCGGATCACCAACGACGGGGTTCGAATCAGAACAGGGATGGTGAAGAAGTTGGATGACGGGGTGGATTCGCGTGTTCCGAGATGGTTCGGGTACATGGAGATAATGGATAAAGGGAGATTGGTGAAAAGGGTGGATGGATGGTGTAAAGCAGGCGTTAGGAAGGAAAGACACGAATGTGGAGGTAGCGAGAGAGCGTGCAATGACAGGCGTGAGTGGAGAATGGTTGTGAATGGTTGATTTTGACGATGCTCTGATGTGCTTTCCCGCCCTTAGCATCCCGCTGTTGGGATGCTAAGGGCGAGACACTAGGATGCGGCCTAGTGTCTGTATCTGCACAGCTGTGGATGAATATTACCAGATGTTGAATAAAATATATGGACTGCAGCTTTGTCATTTAGAAGAAGGGCCATCTAGCGCGCCACAGCTTAACACTTCTTAGCTATGACTTACTGTTATACAGTATTAGGAGGGGCAGAAGAACGCTCAACCACTTTTGTTCGATAGCCCAGTCTGTAATGGGGTACTTGCGAAGGCTGTGCCCGAACCAGCACTGGAAGAAAAGATTCTGGTTTCTGACACAGTAGATACACTGTTTTTCTTATTTCTTAAACATTATGAAGGCCAGGTTTGTATTATCAACGCCTCAAGTCAGATTTATATTCATAGGCATATAATTACTATTTTAGAATACAGGTGAGCAAACTGGGTTTTTAAAGTTGGAGGATTGTATTGACCCACTATCACGCCCATGTACAATTTAATGGTTGTTTTATAAAAAATTTAATGAAAAAGGACAGAGACATGGTACAGTGCCGCGCCCTGCCCCCCTTCTCGGTGCACAACAAGCGGAATACCCCCACAGATTGAACCGACTTGTCAATGGAAGGATGCATGGAGATCATGCATATGAACTGTTATCCATTATTTTCAGAAGTGCAAAGCCATCGAGATGAAGACGCCGCACAATACAATGAAGACAGATGATGAAGTCAGTGTAGCTATATTGACATGCAGCCGTCCGCCAGTGACAGGAGGGTGGCTTCAGAGTGGACGCCACAGATAAGGGGATTGATTGATAAGGGGATTGACGCACACTGGCGCAAAGTGCGTCAAGGGGCTTGGAGCGTTCAATAATGGTACGTTCTGGAAGAGAATGCGCGCTCACATAGTTTCTCAGGACTCACACTAGTTAAGATTACGACAATGAAGCTGACTTACGGAGGCAATGAAAGCAAAGAGCAGGAAGACGAACCGCACCCAAATCTCCAGCTTGGTGAAGCTGGGATTGTATGTTTTGTACTGTGGAGAAAAGAAGTATCAAGGCTAATAGGAATAAAGGCGGAGTTTAGGCACTCGTAACACTTATAGGTTTATTTAAAAAGTAATGTACACGGAAGATTGAGACCAGCTTAGGGCAAAGCTTAGACTCGACTGACTTGTCCCAATCAGTTCGTCGTTGGCTATAGCGGGCCTCATCGTACACAGTTACGCACATATCAAGTATCACACAAATTTACCACGAAGCTTTGCCCCCTTTCCACGCTAGAGCCTGCGTACCCTACATAAGAATCTAACGTGGCCCGATGTATAATAAATTACCTTGTTCGTTATTCTGTCTTTGTTCGTCTTCAACCAAGACTCACGAGTCGTTTTGAAACGCGTATCAAAACGGAAAGTCGTTGATGGCTTCCGGATGTAGTACATCCGGTGAGCAAAGTCATTGTTTTCCAACATGTTTGTTCCAACATTTCAGATATCACGATTTATCATCAACACAGAAATATCATCTCCGTCGCCATTATTGTAATTGGAATGAGGGAGGAGAACTCAACATGTAACACATGCATAATTCTTTTTTAATGCACGCAAATGTTCAGGGACGGTTGAGGCCGGTTTAGGGTAAGGCCAGGACTAGACTAACTCAACCCATTCTGTGCGTCGTTATACCAGGCCCCATTGTACACAGTGAAGCCCCTATCTAGCATCAGACCAATTGTACTTAAAGCTTTGCCCTTTCCCACGCTAGGGTCTGCGTATCTATCATACCATAGCAGCTGAGGCCAACTGGAGGAGGCAGCCACGCTGTGACAATGCAACACACGTTGGACCACAACCTTACCACTTTCGACCCAATCAATACACGTAACCGATTCGATGTCTTGCCCGATGAAATGGACTCTCAGAATACAGAGGAAATTATTGTGATTAGTGATTACAATGTCACCTCCTACAAATCAAATCAGCAAAAAGGGAGAATTCAACTGAAAATACTCGGCAAAGCTGATTTGAAAATTGACGAGGTCGAAGACATAATCGCAAAGGAAAAGATACATTCATCTAAGCGAATTATAATACAAGTTGGAGCTAAAGACGTGTCGCAGACGGAATCAACATGGAAAAGGTATGAAGCCATGCTAAACAACATCAAACCTTCATATGCGAACCTCCATGTCACTGGCATCCTGCCCCATCCAAACCAAAGTAGCTACAAGTAATGCAAGATGATTTTACTAAACAACCGCCTAGCAACTTTCTGCAAAGCTCAGAAAATCTCTTTCTCGGATCATTGGGATACGATGATCGACCCAAAGTACTATAATTTTAATAGAATCACCAACAAGGCTCGCATTAACACGTATGGACTTGATACTATCGAAAACATCCTTAAAAACATCGGCGCTGGACTCGTCAACGAAAATAAGTCAAAAAACGAAAACGATATCATATCAACAACTCCGCCAGCAGTGCTCGACGAAACGACACAGCGACACCCGCCCGTTTTAACACGAGATACACAACAAATACAAGTGCCCCTCATAACACCTCCACAGGTCCTAGCAAAAAAGTTCCTGCTATCAATCCAGCCCGAGTTAGAGGCAGCAGTCGCAGCTTCGCAAGTACAACCCACGAAAACTAAAGTCTTGGCTCCGACACAAGACCTCAGAGTAGAAGCAAAATAAGTCAAGCAAATCAAGTTATTGTGACTAACGGTACTCTCAAATGTTACTACGTGAACGCTAGAAGTCTCAGAGACAAAATCGAAGAACTAGGTATCCTTGCAATGAATGAAAGTATCGACATAATAGCAATCACAGAATCGTGGATGAAATTGAGCACCAAACATTATTTAGGCAAATTTACTCTTCCCGGTTACTCACTATTTCACAGAGACAGACAGGGCCGAGGAGTGCTGTTTCTCGTGAAAAACACTCTGCAAATATTAGAAGTCACCATCCCAAACCACAGGCACGACATTGTATCAATCCAAGTAGTCGGTAAACACATAAAATGTCAAATCACTCTCGTCTATCGCCCCCCTAAATGCAAGGTTGCAGATGATATCGATCTTTACAACACCCTCGTCGATGTTGTCACAACACAACACAGTATTGTGCTTGGCGACTTCAATATCCCCGACATTGATTGGGAAACGGACGAATGTACTACCACCGGCCAACGTCTGATCGATTTTGCTGACGATAAGTTCATGACCCAAATGGTGAAGATACCCACAAGAGGTAGCAACATTCTCGATTTCCTATTTAGTGCATGCGACTCTCATGTCACGAACGTCGAAGTAGGCGAACCGCTCGGAACTAGTGACCACAACTGTATCCGTTTTTTGATAGAGCTCGAGTTGAAAACATCAACAAACTGCGAAAAAGTCCCTAACTTCAGATTGGCTAATTTTGATGGCTTAAAAGAGTCAATAACGTCAGCAAATATGACCCTCGGACAAGATGTCAATCAATTGCTTGACTATTTCTTGACTGCGCTTAAAAATATCGAACATGAGCATATTCCGCGCAAAAACAGGCGAACAACAGCCTATCAGCCCAAGTACTGGAAAGGAGAATTGCAGCGCCTTCAGTCACAAAAGAAAGCAAA
>SDVV010042910.1:0-10295 GCA_016164225.1 Gammarus roeselii
CAACTGGTAGCGCTGCAACTATTATCTGCCAGCCTGTGCAACGACTACGTTGTTCATACCGCGACGTACCATTTTTCGGTGTATACAAACTGGTGCTCAATAACACGACACGTGTCTCCCCTCGTATCTCACCAAGTACCTCACCACGTTACTAGTGTAGTCAATCAATATATTGTCAATAAGCAGCGAGGTAAAAATTTGTATCGCCTCTTTTCTGTCTGAAGAAAGTTGATAATGTTGGTGTAACAGGAACTTGGTGGGTTGAGTGAAGTTACGTTGGTGTTGCGGGAAGTTAATGGGTTGAGTGAAGTTACAAACGTTGGTGTTTGGGAAGTTGATGGGTTGAGTGAAGTTACAAACGTTGGTGTTGTCGGAAGTTAATGGGCTGAGTGAAGTTACAAACGCTGGTGTTGTGAGCAGCTAATGGGTTGAGTGTTGTGCGGAAGAAAACTTCCAAGCTTTGTAGGAAGTCTTGGATATTTTTGCTAAACTTCACTGAGGTCGAGTGTTGCGTTAAATTTATGGCGTATGATGCGGTACAAGGTATGGTAGTAAGCTGGTGTAGTAAACAGTGTGGTAGAAAGTTACGCATTCATTGAATTATCAGAAGAGGGTACTAGCTTCTGTGTAGTAATGCCGCAATGACTTGATGTATAGTGATGCGAGGAGGACTGAGAAACTTGGGTGTTGTGGTCACGTTGATTGCATAGTATCTTGATAGATGTCAACGGCCCGGAGTGTGGTCACAATTACAAGTCACAATTACAAGTGTGTGCTCCAGTGCAAGAAATGCATTTAACAACTGGTGTTGAAGAGTGCCACATATTGCCCGTAAAATACACCTAATGTGTGGGTACGTTGATGAACAATAATGTTGAGGAAGGTCATTGTAGGAGGAAGAGTTTTATCTGCAGACACTGCAGGAAGGCACTTGCAGACTTTATAGTCGGAATAAAGTGCAGAACTTTTACCTGAACATGCATGTTATAGGCATTTATAGAGCAATGGTATTGACAGTGACTGAGTTGTTTTCTGCTTCAGTACGTGAGGTATGACAGAATTTAGATAATTGTTTCTATTACAACATCAAGATTCCTTAGACCAAACAGTGCATATAACATCATTTGACGTGTAGAAGATGACAACCATCAGGTAGATGGTCGACATACTGTGACACTGAGAATTTGCATTTAACATGGTTTATCACTTCGAAATTTTTGATTTAATAGGATCATCATGAACTCCTCATTTACGGATATCCGAAGATGGAATCTCATTCACACGAAACAAAAAATAATGAATCCTTCGTCCAATTGTTTACAACATTTCCATCCAATAGTAAGATGCCTTTATTGCGAATTTGGTTCCTGTGCATCCTTCTACGGCGTTCCAAGAAGCGTTCCTCAACATGGAAGCGATCCAAAAGTCGGTGAGTTTTTGAATCAGAGATGTGTTTTGTGGAGCTTAATGGGGCTCGTATTTAGACTGGTATGGGGCTTGTATTTAGACTGCTCTGGGGTCTTACACTGCAGTGGGGCTCATATTTAGACTGCTGTATGGCTACTATTTAGACTGTTGTGGGGTTCGTATTTAGACTGCAGTGGGGCTCGTATTTAGACTCCAGTGGGGCTCGTATTTAGACTGCTGTGGGGCTTCGATTTAGACTGCTGTGGGGCTCGTATTTATCTTGCAGTGAGACTCGTGTTGAAACTGCAGTGAGGCTCGTATTTAGACAGCAGTGGGGCTCGTGTTTAGACTGCAGTGGGTCTCGTATTCAGACTGCTATGGAGCTCGAATTTAGACTGCAGTTGGGCACGTATTTAGATTGCTGTTGGGCGTCTATTTAGACTGCTGTGGGGCTCATATTTAGACTGCAGTAGGGCTCGTATTTAGACTGCATTGAGGTTCGTATTTAGACAGCTATGGGGCTTGTATTTAGACTGCAGTAGGGCTCGTATTTATACTGCAGTGAGGCTCGTGTTCAAACTGCAGTAGGGCTCGTATTTAGCCTGCATTGGGATTCGTATTTAGACTGCAGTAGGCCTCGTATTTAGACTGCTATAAGGCTCGTATTTAGACTGCAATAGGGCTCGTATTTAACACTGCAGTGAGGCTCGTGTTCAAACTGCACAAGGGGCTCATATTTAGACTGCAGTGGGGCTCGTATTCAGACTGCATTGGAGCTCGTATTTAGACTGCAGTGGGGCTCGTATATGAACTGCTATAGGGCTTGAATTTAGACTGCTGTGGGGCTTGTATTTAGACTGCAGGGGCTCGTAATCAGACTGCTGTGTGGCTAGTATTTAGACTGTTATGGGGCTCGTATTTAGACTGCTGTGGGGCTTGTATTAAGAGTGTTGTGGGGCTCGTATTCAAACGACAGACTCGTAGTTTGAATACGAACTTGTTAATTATTTCGTGTAATCTTACTGGATAAAATTTGTGGCATCATTGAAACATCATTCGTATATTGGCCGAATAGAGAGATATAGGCAAGGGTATTGAAAAAAAATTGTACAATAACACATCACTCATCATGTCCAGCTGTGTTTAATTTTAATATGCATTCATGTTTATCGACTCGTTGACAAAGGCGCGAGATGTTATCTTACAGAAAGTCTTGGTCTACGGAAGTTGGTTAAAGTATTTTTTTCAACGATGTCAGTGCTAAGAACAACGTATATAAAATGCTATTACAATTACTGAACTTTGTTGAGGGCTCCTGAAATTCCTGATTTTTTTTTTGAGAAAACCTTCAATAATATTTATGACAAAATAAATTGTCATGTGTCATTGACACACGTTACCTATTAGTTACCGTACCGCACGAGTGTCAATTTGGTATTTCTGTTACTAGATGGCACGAGATGCGCATACGCATAAATGCGAGGTAATCTCACGGCACCAGCGCCAGAGCATCATGCTTTATGCTCCAACTGTTGCTGCCACTGCAAGATAAATAATATTGCCTTGTCATCCGCATCCCTCAGGAGTCTTATATCCATTCTTGGGTAGTTCCTGCCGATGTCATATTGGTTACGACAGCTGATTCCAACACGTGATCGAGCTACACGATATTCGTGAACTATGTGCATAATACACCAGTTACAGGATAGATAATACACCTGCTGCCAGTGCATTTGATACACCTGTTGCCAGTGTATATGATACTCATGTTGCCAGAATATATACAATTCCTGTTACCAGTATATAATACACTTGGTGTGTGTATTTTTAATGCACCTGCTGACTGTATGTACAATACACCTGTTTTCAGTGTATATAATACACCTGTTTTCAGTGTATATAATACACCTGTTACTTGTATATATAATAGACCTGTTGCCAAAATATTTAATTCACCTATTGCCTGTGTGGATAAAAAACCTGTAGCCAGTTTATATCATACATATGTTGCCTGTATGTATAATCCACCTGGAGTCAGTATGTATAATACACCTGTCTATTGTTCATATAAAACACATATTGCCTATATTTTTAATACACCTGTTGCATGACTGTATAATGTGCCTGTTTCTAGTACATATAATACACCTGTTGCATGACTGTATAATGTACCTGTTTTCAGTATATATAATACAACTGTTGCACATAATAAGATGAGGTGCAGGAGGCGGTAAAGGCGATGAAAGTAGGGAAGGCCCCTGGTTTGGATGGTGCTGTGACAAAGTGTTGAAAAGTGAAAGAATAAAAATGGTCGAATGGCACGTGACTCTACTGGATTTTTGCTTTATGTCGGCGTGATGCCGATTTAATGACGATGCCGTGCTTGCAGTGTTCCGCTGGCAAAGGAGATCAAAATGAATGTTGCAACTCTAGAGGTATCAATTTGCTATGCGTTGTCGGTAAGTTGAATGGGAGAGTGCTGATCAAGAGTATTAGAAGCTGTATGGAGGGTGCAATTGGCGAGGAACAGTGTGTCTTTAGGAGTGGTGAAGGATGTGCCAATCAGATTTTTGCAGTTTGACAAGTCTGGGTTTTCATAGACCTGGAAAAGACAAACGACTGGGTCGACAGGCAAGCGCTGTAGAAGCTGTTGCGGTTGTATGGAGTAGGCGGAAATCTGTTGATAACGGTTTTGAGTTTCGATGTTGGCAGCAGAGCATGTGCCAGAGTGAGAAGCGAGGTGAGTGATTGGTTCACAGTGAACGGGAAGCTGAAACAAGGCAGCGTGATGTCTCCCTGGCTGTTGAATCTCTTCAGGGATGGAGTGGTCAAGGGGTGAACGGCTAGTGTAATGGGTTGTAGCTTTGAGCTGTTGGGAGCGGATGGGCGGAGTTAACAGTTGAGCCAGTTACTGTTTGCGGATGATACGCAACTGGTGGCAGGGCAGATTCAGAGGAGAAGCTGTGAATACTAGTTTCGGAGATTGGTTGGGTGTGTGAGAGGAGAAGTTAAAGTGGGTAACAGTAATATAATGAGTTGGTCGATACGAGCAGAATTAGTGTCCTCCTAAATGGAGATATTTGGTGGAAGTTCAGTGTTCTAAGAAGTTCGGGTTCCATGTGGAGAAGACTGAACTAGTGGAAGGGAGGTGAAATGGCGAATGAAGGAAGGGGGTACAGTGTTGGGTGCGCTGAAGAGTGTAATGAGCTGTGCTCTATGATGCTGAAACTTGGGGTGTGAGAGCAGAAGAGAGAAGAAAGTTGAATGTTTTCGAAATGAAATGTTTAAAAAGCATGGCTGGATTGACGCTGAGAGACAGGGTCAATAACGGCGCTGTTCGAATCTGAACCGGGACGGTGACGAAGTTAGAAACAAAGTAGATTCGCGTGTTCTGATACGGTTCGGGCACATGGTGAGGATGGATGAGGGGATAAAAGCGAAGGTGAGTGAATGCAGGCCTGGAGGTAGACCGAAGATTGGATGGATGGATAGCCCGAAGCAAGCGTTAAGAAGGAGAAACACGAGTGTGGAGGTAGCGAGAGAGCCTGCAATGGATAAACGTGAGTGGAGAATAGTATTGAATGAAGGAGTTTTTGACGCTGTCATGATGTGCTTTTCCGACCTTGGCATCTCGTTGAGAAAGGTCGTGAGTGGAGGGAACCCGGTCGGTCACCATGACTCAGCAGAGGTTAACCAGTCATACTGTCATCACTTGCTGCTGACACTGACCTTGGACTGCAGTAATGACCCAGAGTGTGAGTTGCGTGGTCTTCCGGCCGGACCCTTTTCGTAAAAGAGATACATCTGAGCGTGAGTGTATGATATAGGTGTGAAGTGCGCCTTACCATCAGTTACCCACCTTCCAAGAAAATTCGGCCAAGTGTATGGAATGTGTATAAAATTCGTCTTGTAGCATTGGGTATAGGGATGATTGCCAATTCCCGCCTGAGGTCCGGCTAAGGTGACGTTTCACGTGTATGGGCTATGGCATACTGAAATTCGTTGAAAAATAATGGATTAGGTTAGGATTCTTCGTTTGTGGGAGAAAAAGAGGATAGGTTCATTTGATTTTGATGTCATTTCTTATTGGAAAGAAGCTGTGCAATTTGTGGATTGGTTCATTTGGCTGAAAGTCAGGGCAATCTTTTCAGCTATTTCTGCACAGGAAAAATGTTTGGTGCCTGCGTCCGAATAGCTACGGAGAGGTCGTTCATGGCATCCCTGATTTTGGTCTGGCTATCTCGTTTCTTCTCCAAGGTTAGTTTACGGAATTCGGCGGATACCTTTTTCCATGTTATTCTATTTCTACAGGACCATTGGAGACCAAAGCTGCAGGCAGCGTTTCACGCCCTTTTGTCACCTGTCAACTTTGGGCACTAAAACTGGGTTAAAAAATTATTTAAGGGAACATTGAAGGATGCATGCGTCAGCTTCACTCCGAAGCTTATCGTGTAGGGGCTGACGAGGTCAGGCTCTGAAATATCGTCGGGGATATCATCTAACACGCGATTTAGGCTGAATATTTGTGTCAACTGACATTCTGGTAGATGTGCAGGAAGGTTGTAAGTTTGATTGGAGAAGAGGGGTATGATGACTGGGTGATGGTCACTGTCGTGCGGTATAGGCGGGACTCAAAAACGGGTTAGGGGGTTATGTGTGGATTATATAGATTGGATGATTCGGGTGGGTTGTCCGTTACTGGGTAGAATCACGTTAAGAAAATCTTGAGTGTGGGCCATTATCCCTCCCCCCCCCTTGGATATTCTCACATTTTACAGTAACAATGAAAGTCTCCAAGAAGGAGTACAGAAAAGAGCAATCGGTGAAACAGTTCGGTCATCAATGCTTCCGACAGTCGATGACTTCGTGACGAGTAGATAGAGACCCCTGGCATAGATCTTGTAAATCATATCGTCCGTGAGGAGTCACACAGTGGTGGTCTTCGCGGCATGGGTGACACATTGGAGAATTGTGAAGGTGGCATTCTCTAAGAGTTTATTCTACTTAAGTCATGTCACCAATGGCGTATAAGAGAATATTAAGAACACTAACTCGTCATTTGTATTCCTAAGTCCCTGGCTGTTCGACTGAAGTATTGAGTGGCTCACTTCAAACGGGACTAACATTCAAACCTTAATGGTCGGGAGTGATCACGTGGCTTGGTAAAACTTTCATTGTGGTCGTGTCTTCGAATCTGAAAGGGGTCTTTGATCGAGAGAGTTGCAGAAGAACCCGCGGGTGCGTTCGCATTCTGAGGTGCGTGATCTGCTAGCACTAACTGCCTTCACGGCTGTAAGTGCTTCGATAGGAAGAAGAGAGTGCCCGATCTTTCTATTCACTCTTTGAGAGCTCAAGCAATTCGTTTTTGGAGAAGCTTTTCAAACTGTGTGACTGGACGAGTAGTAGCCAGTGAGTTATTTGAGTCAGCCTAGGTGTAGAGTCATTCTGCGTTTTCAGGCACGTGTCCTTTGTCATAGTATTGCCCTCGCGTCCTTACGCCAACGAAGATCATTCCCGCTGGGGAGATGGTCTGGTGTGCATGGAAAATTCGACTTGAAAAATCTCCTCTCGGTTTTGAGAGGAGATTTTTTCGCTGGCACATCTCCCGCAGCGACGAGGAGTATCTGGCTTGCAGAATTTTATGATTTGGCCGTACTCGAGGCATTTTTATTGAGGGTGGTTCTAAACACAATGTTGGTCTCGTGTGTCAGGGAGGTGCTGACACACTTAACGTCCCAGATCAAAAATGGCGAATTTATATAACCTAACCTAGCCTTACCTAACCTAACCTAACTTTTTAGTGTATGAATACAAATTTAAACACTCCTTTTATATTATTACTGCCAAAAATTCTCCCAAAGTTTATAACAACAAAGAAAAAGAGCCAATGTCAGTCTGACACACGTGCCTGACTTACAGCTTGGTACCATTATGCATTTATTGCACATTGCAGGTATCATTGCATCTGGGTAAGTTTTCGTCGTTCCTCGCGCACCAAAAATTGCCATGAACTCTGGTTCATCTGTTCTTGGCAAGGTAATGGTGTATGCTTTGGAAAGACGGTTCCGTGGTTTGATCCAGTGTGGGATAGAAATTTCAATAGATCCGTAGGCCTCTGCTAACCCTGCTGCATAAGGGTTAATGTCTGCTTTTGATGTGTGAAAAGGAGGGTATACAATTCGGTTGGTGGAATTGAAGGACGTGAAGGACGTAAATACTTCAGCGGTAGCATTGTGTTTATCAATATAATTATGGTTTTGTACAGCAGTACTTTATTAAGATTCATGACATAGGTCAACTTCTTCATTCCTGGCTGGCGAACGCTTTTCGGTTTACCTCCTCATTGTCTAACGAATGATTCCATCAAAATGATGGGTTTATTGCGGGAACTAATTTGCTTGCACCACTCGCCTTGAGAATGATTCCATTAAAATGATGGGTTTATTGCGGGAACTAATTTGCTTGCACCACTCGCCTTGAGCGTCGTGAGTAGAGCATAGTGCTAGTCTGTTTTCCTGTGTGGAGGGAGGGCCTAACTGGGGGAATACATTTAGGGAACCGCTTTTCATCTACCACCTTGTGGTGTTCTTCAAATTCTGTGTAGTCTTTGTTGCCCGTTGAATGACCGTTGTCTTTTCAGTACTAGCAACAAGATTATTCAGATGGGCACGACTGGCATCATCCCGTCTGTCATGGTCGTCTAGGGAACAGTGTGAAGATCTTTGCCTTCTTCTACAGTTTCTTTGTGAGTGCCCGTTTAGCCGGCCTTTGTAGCAGAACATCGGACATTTGATAAACAGGGAAACACCGGGTTACGAGTCAAGGAAGGTAAAAACCAGTTTGTTGGTGGAGTAGAACAGTAAAATTTTAGCAGGAGTACCATAGTAGTGCTCCTTTTTGATTTAACGAAATCTACGCACGCGTCCTTCGTAACACTTTATTATTGTATGACATTTAACAGAGAATTGAAGTCGTAATGCCAAGTTCATCATCGTGGCTATGGACTTGGCAGTTTGAGTGTCCCTTTCTAGTTTCTGTCACAGTCCACTTCATTAGAGTTAGCGATTAACGAATGCAGTCCAAGCTTCATTATTTTCTTTATCTAAGCTTCTTCTACAGGGCGCTTGGCTAGATATCTTCTTCCTCGTTGAGCCACCAGGCTGAGTACTCAGCAGTCCAAATTTCATTCACTGCTTTACGTTGCCTTCGTCTTCCTGGCATAATTAGCTGTTTACTCGGCCGTACAAGTGTCCTTTTCAACATCATGGCTCCTTTGAACATTAGAATTGATGGTAGCTAATTAAACTTTCTGTAACCCCTAGACAATGTGAATAATTCTCTCCGAAATCTCCATCTAAACAGCCGTTTATCACATGATTTCACGGGGTGGCCTGCCGTCACTGAATCCAGGCGATGGCGACCTGCAGTTGGCTGTAACCCAACGTCACTGAGCCAGGTGATGGCGACCTGCAGTTGGCTGTAACCCAACGTCACTGAGCCAGGTGATGGCGACCTGCAGCTGGCTGTAACCCAACGTCACTGAGCCAGGTGATGGCGACCTGCAGTTGGCTGTAACCCAACGTCACTGAGCCAGGTGATGGCGACCTGCAGCTGGCTGTAACCCAACGTCACTGAGCCAGGTGATGGCGACCTGCCGTTGGCTGTAACCCAACGTCACTGAGCCAGGTGATGGCGATCTGTCATCACTGAACTCAGGCCACGTTGACATGCATAAACTTTATCCCGCCATCACTGAGCTATGATGATGGTGACCTGCTCAGCCTTTAACCCGGCATCACTCAGCTCAGATGATGGCAGCCCTGCTCAAGCTTTAACCCGCCATCACTGAGCTATTATGATGGCGACCTGCTCAGCCTTTAACCCGGCATCACTCAGCTCAGATGATGGCAGCCCTGCACAAGCTTTAACCCGCCATCACTGAGCTATTATGATAGCGACCTGCTCAGCCTTTAACCCGGCATCATTCAGCTCAGATGATGGTAGCCCTGCTCAAGCTTTAACCCGCCATCCTGCCCAATTGTGCGCAAACAACAGCGTCAGTTCGTTCCCCTAAGCTGAGGATTTTCCAGGAACCCGAGACAAATGAGGCCTTCTAACAAGCTGATCATTCCATCGACAAATGGAGACCGGCGCAGAGAGGAGCAGGGCTAGGGCTGACTTGCAAGGTTGTGCAGGGAAGCACCGCGTGGTCGTGCTGGCAGGGCTGCCTTACGTTATCGTGCCCTGCCGTGCTTATTCATGCAGAGCTGCATCGCGTTGTCGTACAGAACTACCTGGCGTGGTCGTGCTGAGCTACCGTGTGTATAGTACACCCTCAACTCGCGTGGTTGTGAACAGCTGCCTCGCGTAGTCGTGCAAAGCTTCCTTATGTGGTCGTCCTGCCTCGCATGGTCGTGCAGGGTTGTCTCATGTGATAAGCAAAACTTCTTCTCTTGGTCGTGCTGAGCTACATTCCGTAGCAATGTAGGACTGCCTCGCATCGGGCAGGGCTATCTAACGTGGTCATGCAAATTTTATTCGCTTTGTCGTGCAGAACTGCCACGTGGGGCCGTGCAGGGCAGTATCGCGTCGTGCAGGGCGCCTCGTGGTTCCGGAAGGCTGACTCGCTTGGTCGGGACTGGTAAGGGAAAGGCACGCATTGAAGTCTAAACATCGCAGGTAGGGGTGCATAAAACAAAGGAAATTTAATCCGATTTGCTGCAATTTCATGCGGGAGTAGACAAAGGGATTCCTGTGAAGAAAAGAATGGAACAGCCTGCTCCCATCCAGTTCCGCAGTATTACACGTTGTTGTATGTAACTAGAATTGAATTATTAACACCAATTCATATCACAACTACAATCTACTAGTATTTCGTACCAACTATA
>SDVV010042911.1:0-10295 GCA_016164225.1 Gammarus roeselii
TATAAATGGATCTTGATCTTCGACAAAGGACTACTTGCCATGTAGTCCTGCGTCAAAGATTGGCCTATTAATATCTTCGTGTATGGCTACTCCATCTGCGACAATCAGGTTGCTTGCAGTTATTTTCTACTCCTCAGGCCGTTATCAGAAACGTCCGCAGTGCAGATTTAGGTATCAAATGCATCACATGAAGCAATGATATTATTGGTGCCGAAGTACGGGTGACTTAGTCTTCGTGCATTCGGTGTTTTTTGGATAAATGTTTCAATGGTATAAGCGCAGTGTAATGATTTTTCTTTAGATGAAGGAATACTGCGTGCCTCGTCTCTGTGCGATTTATGCGTCGTTCTGGCTTGATGGATGTTCTTCTTGCGTTACCATGGTTGAAATCCTCGATGATATTGATTTATAGGTTTAAAGAATTACTCAGTACCTTAGGCATTAGGTTATTAAGGTCTTGATCAGAGATCTTGTGAGTGAACTACTTTTCCATGTATGTCATGATGGCATCATTATTATCATCGTTCAATGCCAAGAAAGCTACGTAGTTATGCAAGTTTTCATGAAGCTATTTTCGGCTTTATGAAGCACACCAGTTTGTAGACTTGACCTGCAATCGATATGTCCCTCCCAAAATTAGGTTATTGAATGCAGGATGCACTGGACAGTTTGGGGGTTTATTTTAACTGCAGTTCAAGATTGCTTAGGACCGTACTGAGTGTCTCGTATTCACATTGTGAGGTATTTACTTTCTCTATGCTCTTGTATTCTTTTTTTGGGTGAGGCTCGGAAGTGGTTTGATACCTTTCCCTTTTGAGCATACGCCTTCCTGCGGGCGTGGTTGTGACTGTTAATGCGCTTCCCCCAGATATGCCGAGTCATTCCGGAAGTTTTGGAGGCGTAGTTGCTGTTTCGAGGTTCCCCCGTGTCACGTGTGGTTGTAGGGTTACTGGAGTTATGCAAGGCTCGGGGAACTGTGGGATGGCAATGATACAGATACAGCTACAGACACTACGCCGAATACCCCTGATAGTTGGGTGGCCGACGGCAAGGTGCACCACACACTCTCATGCGCTCATACTCACACAACTTAGCCCTCCTGCGACAAGGCTCCGGCAGGCAGGTAACGCCGCAACTCACACTCTGCGTCACGAGTGCGGTCCGAGGATCCGTTGTCAGCAGCAGAGATTGACAGTTTTCACTGGTTTATACCCGCCGCATCATAATAGCTGCCCCCCCCCTCATGACCATCAAGATAACGTGATGCCAAGGGCGGGAAAGCACACCAGAGCAGCGTCAAGATTCACCATTCACAACCATTCTCCACTCACGCCTGTTCATCTGTTCATTGTATCAACCAAACTTCGGTCTACCCCTAAGCCTGCGACCACTCACCTCCACCTTCATCACCTTTTTTTACCGATCTCCCTCCATCCATCCTCACCATGTGCCCGAACCATCTCAGGACACGCGAATCCACTCGACCCTCCAACTTTTCACCATGCCCGTTCTGATTCGAATCATTTCGTTAGTGAACCTGTCTCTCAGCGACACTCCAGCCATGCTCCTCAAATATTTCATCTTGAAAATATTCAACCTTCTTCTCCCCTCTACTCTCACCACCAAGTCTCAGGTCCGTATAGCACAGTTGTGACAACGACACCCTAGTAGAGCCTTTTCTTCGCTTCCATCCCCATCGTCCTACAGCTCTTTATACTCTTCAGTGCATCCATCCCTTTACACCCCTACTTCACTCGCAACTTCACCGCAGTTTCCAATAGTTCAGTTTTCTCCACATGGAAACCCAGATACTTAAAACACAACTTCTTGATACAACTCACCATTTAGGAGGACACTAATTCTGCTTGCATCAAGAGTCCTCGAGGATCTCATTACTTTACGTTTACCCACATTCACTCGAAGCTTATTTCTCTCACACACTCTACCAAACTCAGACACTAGCGTACAGAGCTTCCCTTCTGCATCTGACACCAGCGCCGTATCATCCGGAAACAGCAACTGACTATGCTGACAAATCCGCCCATTCGCCTCCAACAGCTCCAAGCCACAACCCAGCCCACTCGCGTTCACCTCCCTGGCCACTCCATCCATGCAGAGATTGAACACCCAGCGAAACATCACGCACCCTTATCTCAGACCAACTTTCACTGTGAATCAATCACTCACCTCGCTTCCCACTCTGACACATGCTCGGCTCCCAACATACAGTAGAATCTCTGCACCGTTTTCAACAGATTTCTGACTACTCCATACAAACGCTACACCCTCCAAAGCGCTTCCCTGTCGGTCCTGTCGTACTCCTTTTCCAAATCCACGAAGGCCCAGAACATATCTTTTCCCTTCGCAAAAAACTTCTCACACACCTGTCTCACTGCAAAGATCTGATTGGTACACCAATCAGATCTGATTGGTACACCAAGCAGCACTGTTCCTCCCCAATTGCGAAATCCGTACATTCTCTAATCCTTTTGATCAGCACTCTCCAATACAACTTACCGATCACACATAACAAACGGATATCTCTTGAGTTGCCGCATTATTTTTGCCTCATTTGCCCTTATACAGCGGGACAACGCAGGAACTGCGCAACTCAATTGTTGCCACGCCAGCCACAAAGCATTTGTTCAGTAGCCTCACCAACCATTCAAGAATCTTTATTAAACCCTATTTTAGGCACTCCGTCGCAACGCCATCCAAACCAAGGGATTTCCCTGCTTTCATCACCTCCACCGCCTCCCGCATCTCTTCCCTAGTAATATCCGCAACAAATCTCTCAATAAAAACGAGCATCCGCGCCCCAACGCCAACCGCAACAATGTCTGCCTCCCCGTCATCCTCGACATTCAACAATTCATCAAAATACTTGGCCATCCTTTCCCTTACACCACCACTTATTGTCAATAACTGGCCGTTATTATCTTTACCCATCTCCTATTTTCCGGTCACTCCATTTTTCACTCTCTTAATCTCTTTCCAGGACATATTTTTTTCTCCTCGAAATTCTGGCACAACCGTCTGCCCCAACAGCGTTCCTTTTAGCTCTCCTCACCACTCGCTCTACCTCCTTCCTCTCCACTTTATAGTTGTCATAGGCCACCATCGACTGCGCTGGCAACACCTCCTCAAAAGCTGTTCATTTCTGCGCCACCGATAGTTTGGCCTCCTCGTTCGACCACTCGCAGCCCTTCCGTCTGCTCCCGCCCACACGGCGCACACCACATACATTTCTCGAACATCTCAACAAGGCATCGCTGAACGTCTCATATTCTTCCTCCACATCTTGCAGGCCCTGCCCTCTCACGTTGGCATTTAGCATACTCACTTTCACTACATCTCTTTCTTCTCCCACTCTTATGTTCCCCGTTCACCTATGATCCACTTTTAATCTTCCTGCCACCAGCATATGGTCAGCCACTCCTCCACCCTCATCTCTCAGCCCTCGTGCATCCAACAGTCTCTCCACCATTCTCCTCGAAATCAGTACACTGTCCACCACTGCACCATGGACCATCCTCACTCATGTGTACTTGTGAATATCTAATTTTTTTGAACAGGCTGTTTCCGACGATGAGCTCCTGCCTATAATCTTTTCTCTACTGCCATTCCTACCAGGAATGCCATTCCTCCCTATCACATTATCCACTACTGCTTCTCCAACTCTCGCATTAAAGTCACCCAGTACAACAACATTGAATTGACTTCCAAAATTCTCAATGCACTCTCTCAGTTCAGTGCAAAATTTCTCTCTCTCCTCCTCACTCCTCATGCCGCCAGGTCCGGACGCACTCATACATGCCCATTTTTCTACGCCTAACTTAACTGTCACCCACATCGGGGGTTCATTTTCAGAGGATCAAGGGCTGGGGATGGCAGGGTTTTCATTACTAGAGATGTGCCAGCTGGATTTGTTTTCTTGAGGGTGGTGACAAATTGGTTCGTGTTTGTTTCAGAGATGTTAGTCAAATTTCAAGATATCAGGTCAACTTGCGTTAATTCTGAAGCAAGCACTCTGTTTGCAGTAACCCGTGCTACAAGTACAGCAGTTTTTTTGTTGTATGTTGTGGTATCATGGGTAAGTTCCATTACTGAAGTATAGATACTGGGATAAGACGTGTGACTGTGTAGTTATTGTAGTGTGTATATGATACAGACAGTTAATAATGTTGTTAATGATGGAACAAATTGCTCTGATAATGATGATTTACAGTACAAAGCAATAAATAAAACTGCAACGTTAATGATGTAACAAATAGCTGCAACAATGATGCTTTGCTGTACTGAACGCTGAATAATACCGTACAGCTAGCTGCTGTAGTAATGTGATAGCAGTATAAAATACTGAATAATACTGTACAGCTAATAATGTAGAAATTGCTGTAGTAATGATGACTTGCAGTATACTACTCCGAATTGTACTGTGCTGTTATTGATGTAACAAAATGCTGTATTAATGATGATTTGCTGTACTTTTGATCATTTCGGGTGTGCTTCGACTATCCGGTGCCGCATCTCAGGTGTGTGCAAGGCTTGTGATGCTGTGATGTATGCAAGTATTCTGACCCGGAGGTGTAGGGCCTGCTCTGGCGATCGTCAGACGGTCAAGCAGTCTGCACAACAGTGGGAGATTACGAGGTTGTTCGAAATGGTGTACTAAGCTGTTTTAAGCCTTTTCTTCCGCTGGAATCTCTCGGTTGATGATTCGAAACTTTCTGAGAGCATACATACCTGAGTTAGTCGACTTATAACTGATGAGCCTCCTGGCTCATCAGCCTCTTGACGGCTCAAAGTTATATGATAGTTCATTTGAATTGAAAGAATAAGATGACGATGGATGAAAGCTGTTTTTGGAAGTGGTTCACTGCAGTTTAGATGCGAGATATGTCTACTAGCATTGTGTTAAGGAGCTGGCTCGACCGGTTGTGTGTTGGATGCATTGCCTGGTGTGTTACCCGATGATGAAGGCAGGATCGAGTAGGACACCTGGCAATGCACACCAGGAGCGAGGGTGATGTATTGTCCTTGATGCAGGCGTGAGGTAGCAGCAGCGTGTCGGCTTGCTGCTAAACAGGATGCCGGTGATGGTGAGATGGGGAAGAGGCTTCAGTTTGGGGCTATGGGAAGCGACTGAAACGCGTGGGGCAGTGGTTGTTGGGTATTGAGTTAATCTGAGACTTTTTCAGAACAAATTTCTGAATAAGTTAGGTATCAACGCAGCATTGGTATAATTCATCTTGATTTATGATTTTAATGTTTGATTCGTTTTCAAACTCATCACCATGAATATATCTTATCTCCAATTGTCATTACGAATATAACTTTATCCGTGAGCGTCCCCACGACACGTCCACTCTCCACGACGACCCAATGACCACATGTGATCAACGTCACAGTCCATCACTCACATTATGACCCTCTTTGCTCTCCGTAATAATCGTGTATGCCGGAATGATCCTTCCTAATCATAGTCTCTCTGGTGGTTGATTCGACGTAGCCCATTGCTGGCCCATTGATGAATCGTTACGTGCCCGGTTGCGTGAGCAGACAGCATCACACCGCCTGAGTTTGAAGCCGCGCCACTGCGGTACTCGTTTTCTGGTCCATTTGGCCCAGCGTCCGTCCAAGCGTGGGATTGGTTATGACGGAGGGTTGCTGCCCATCATACGATACTCTTGGAGGAACGCCTTGACCTCCCTATGGACGAAGGAGACTTTCGGCAGCCAGTAAATGATGGCCTCCGATCAGGCGGAGCAGAACGAAAGAAAGAAGAGCAGAGCAGATAGAATGTTTTCAGGTAAACGGGACAAAAAACAATACTGATACCTCATTCGTGCGGGATGAAATAGGTGGAACAATCATGTTGGTGATACTTCTGGATTAGTAGTGATGATCATGTAAAATTTAACGATGAGGTTTTTGACCGATTAATATAGCTATTGTACATTAGACTGTTTGCCACACTGAAAATTTTGACGTCCTGAAAACACGTTTTTTCAGACAACAAACATCGAAGTTGACCATTTTTGACACTGAACATGGTGTGCCATAAGAAGTTCACTGGTTTGTTCAGAAAACAAAATGGTTTTATTTCAGTAATAGCGCATTTGAATTCTAGGATTTGCGTCATTCTCAAACTGTTATTGCCATTTCCCGTAATATATTGCGTCATCTGTTGATCATGCTTCCGGATTTCTGTTCCATGCCCGGCGTGCAAACAGTTCCCGCCTTGCCTGCGTGCAGTTCAATCTTCGCACACAGACAGTTCACTACTGGCGTGCAGGCAGTTCACGCTTCGAGTGCAAGCAGTTCAGTCTTCTCACACAGGCAATTCACGTAATGAGTGCAGGCAGCTCACGCTTGAAGTGCAAGCAGTTCAGTCTTCTCACACAGACAGTTCACTACAGGCGTGCAGGCAGTTCAAGCTTCGAGTGCAAGCAGTTCAGTCTTCTCACACAGACAGTTCACGCAATGCGTGCAGGCAGCTCACGCTTGAAGTGCAAGCAGTTCAGTCTTCTCACAAAGACAGTTCACTCCTGGCGTGCACGCAGTTCACGCTGCGAGTAAAAACAGTTCAATTCTCTCACACGGACAATTAACGCATGACCTACAGATAGTATGACACTCGCTTGCAGACAGTTCCTTTCGAGCGAGCAGGCAGTGTGACCTCGCTGACGAGGACACTTCACTGCTCCAGGGCAAACAGTTCGGCTGTTGCTTGCAGACAGTTCATATTATGCGTGAGAGCAGTTCGTCCCTCGTTCGAAACACAGTCCATTTAAGGCATGCACAGCGTCCGATCCTCGGTTGCAAATGCAACGTTTACGCAAGCCTGTCATTGCTTGTAGACAGTTCAATCCCATGCGGATGACGCGACTCTTCCAACAGTTTGGACAGATAATACATTGTTCAAAGAGGAAAAGTTTTTGGTCACAGCAAAGGTACATTTGTGATTTCTGGGAGGACAAAATAATTTTGTTGCAACAACAAAATCGTTTAATCAGATATTTTTTGTAATCACAGCAGAATAATTACTTTGCACAATAGTTATTTGTATACCGTAACTGGAGCTATTGTTCAATATTTATAAAATACATCAGCTATTTACGAATTTGAAAACCGTTGATGAAAGAAGACATCTATGCGGATCTTTTTGCATTCACAATAGCTCCCGATGAACATTCCTCAATGAGTCACGGAAAGTTTAGTCTCTCGGTATCACAGCGCCTCGGTGAACGCTGACGTGCGGGAGCACGATTTAATTCAATTCAATCTGAGTTTTCTGTGGCTCTGATGGGTTTTGGTTTACGCATAGGCAGAGTCGAGTACAGTGAGTAAAACAGAATTACCTAATTGAATTTTGAAAGAGTATTATGTTGTCTGATCGAAGAAATAATTTTCCAGAAAAATAGCAAAGTACTTGTGTTATACACTCTAAATGGGTACCTAATCAGATATTTTCAAACCAGTTTCAATTTAAATACATTACGAATCACATCTGTTAAATAAATGTTTCAAGGCAGCTGGAACACCCAACCTTTCGTTTACCTCGTATCATGATTTCGCGAGGTCACTTCACTTTGTTCGGAATCCAGATTTATTCCATGGAACCACTTTTGGGAGGAACGTGCTCAGGTTTAGTGTGGATGTATAGGAAAAAATCGTCGGATTTATGTTCCTGCGAAAATTGTTGTTGAAACATATGCAACTGTAGTATAAACTCTTTCGTGAAGTAAACAAAGAAAACGTGGGAAAAGTATTTATACAGAGGGATTATTTATACATTTATAATCGTTGCTTTGGTGTTTCACGTTGACAATGCTGTCTGGGTACTCTAACTCTAGTCAATATATAAGAATGTGTACATAATAACAACAAACTACTAATGGTAGAGCACCTTAGCATGGGATATTCATGATAGGAACCCAAGTAATTTAATTTAGTAATGAACTGTGTTTTTTAGATGCAGTAATAAATCTTCTAATACACTTTTCATCCCAAGTTATAATGGTTTTCTCGACGCTGGTGTGGACAACCCCGAAAAGCGGAAACCATTATCACAGACAAGTGACGGGTAGTTTCGGGATGACGTGTGTATAGTTGAACAATTTGTACAATTTATACAAAATATCTCCAACTGTTATATTAGCCTTGTAGCCGGGGCTTTATAATCTTGATACCGTATCCACCGCGGGTCGTAGAAGGCGACTAAAAGGGCGCCCCGTATCCGGGAGTATTATCGTTCTACCGTAACCCCTGCGTGTCATAAAAGGCGACTAAAAGGGGCTGAGCGAAGGGGCTAGGAATCCCGTTCTCTGTGAAACCTTTCCTCGAAGACGGCAAGACGAGCGGGGGGAGGAGAGGCACACGCCTCACCGAACCCTATTGTTAGGGTCACTGAATGTGCGTGACTGTAGTATGAATGATGTAAAGAGGAGGGAGATTGGTGAGATGTTTGTGAGGAGGAAGTTTGATGTGTTGGCGCTGAGTGAGACGAAGTTGAAAGGTAAGGGCGAATGTGAGTTGGGTGTGGTAAGTGGAAGAAAGTCTGGTGTGGAGGAAGGTTGGGCACGAGAAGGTGTGGTCTTGATATTGAGTGATCGGTTGGCTAGTAGCGATACCGAATGGAAGGAGGTGTCTTCAATATAGATGTGGGTGAAAGTTAAGTTAAACGTAGAGAGATGGACATTTGTGAGTGCTTACTGACCTGGCAGGGAGAGGAGTGAAGAAGAGAGGGAGCAATTCTAGACTGACCTGAGTGAGTGTACTGAGAGTTTTGATGGCATTTCAATATAGTTGTCCTGGGTGATCTCAATGCGAGAGTTAGAGATGTAGTGGTGGAGAATGTGATAGGAAGGTATGGCATTCCCGGTAGAAATGACAGTGGAGAAAACCTGATAGGTCTGTGTATGGAGCAGGAGTTGGTGGTCGGGAACAGTTGTTCAATAAGCGAGATATTCACAAGTACGCATGGGTAAGGATGACCCATGGTGCAATGGTGGAGAGAGCACTGATGAATCTTGTGCTGATATCGAGGAGAGTGGTGGGGTGGCTGTTGGATGTGCGGGTGTTGAGAGGGGAGGGTGGAGGGGAGGAGGGGTTTGAGGAGTGGTTGCAGGTGAAGTCGGCGGTGGTTCATAAGAGCAACAAAGAGAGGAGAAACGAGGTGAAGCGGGTGGTGAGGAGAGCCAAAAGGGACGCTGATGCCAGGTGGGGCAGACAGTTGGACCAGAATTTTGAGGAGAACAAAAAGATGTTCTGGAAAGAGGTGAAGAGGGGGAGAAAGGGAGAGACCGGAAAGAAGAAAGTGGTGAAAGATGAAAACGGCCAGTTGTTGTTGGGAAGTGGTGATGTACGGAAGAGGTGGACCAAGTATTTTGATGAGATGTTGAATGTCGAGGCTGACAGAGAGGCTGACATTTTTGCTGTGGGTGGTGGTGCTCGGATGCCAGTTTTTGGAGAAAGACTTGTTGCGGACATTACCAGGGAAGAGGTGCAGGACGTGATGAAAGCAGGGAAAGCCCCTGGTTTGGATGGTGTTGCGACCGAGTACCTGAAGAAGGGTGGAGTAACTATTGTCGAATGGTTGGTGAGGTTACTGAACTTGAGTTCTGGGGCAAGCGTGGTACCGATTGAATAGCGCCATGCTTGCATTATTCCACAATATAAGGGCAAAGGAGATGAAAATGAATGCTGCAACTCGAGAGGTATCAGTCTGTTGTGTGTGGTTGGTAAGTTGTACGGGAGAGTGCTAATCGAAATGATAGGAGACTGTACTGACTGCGCAATTGGCGAAGAACAGTGTGGCTTTATAAGTGATAGAGGGTGTACCGGTCAGATTTTTGGAGTGAGACAGGTCTGTGAGAAGTACCTTGCCAAAAGAAAGGATGTGTTCTGGGCTTTCATGGATCCGGAGAAGGCATATGACAGGACTGACAGGGAAGCGCTGTGAAGGGTGTTGCGTTGTATGGACTGGGCGGACATCTGTTGAAAGCGGTGCAGAGTTTCTATGCTGACAGCCGAGCAATATGTCAGAGTGGGAAGCCAGGTGAGTGATTGGTTCACAGTAAAAGTGGGACTGAGACAAGGCTGCGTGACATCTCCCTTGTTGTTTAACCTCTATATGGATGGAGTGGTCAGGGAGGTGAACGCGAGTGTGCTGGGTCGTGGTTTGGAAGTGTCGGAAGCGAATGGGCGGAGTTGGCAGTTGAGCCAGTTGTTATTTGCTGATGATACGGCCCTGGTTGCGGATTCAGAGGAGAAGCTATGTAGGCTAGTGT
>SDVV010042912.1:0-10295 GCA_016164225.1 Gammarus roeselii
ACCGCGCCTTCTGCTGTGACTGTGTGCAGAGGAGCAGTCAGAAGCCGCGTCCCTTGCTGTGACAGCTTAAAGAGGAGCAGCCAGGGACTGCGCCTTCTGCTGTGACTGTGTGCAGAGGAGCAGTCAGAAACCACGCCCCCTGCTGTGACAGCTTAAAGAGGAGCAGCCAGGGACCGCGTCTTCTGCTGTGACTGTGTGCAGAGGAGCAGCCAGGGACCGCGCCTTCTGCTGTGACTGTGTGCAGAGGAGCAGCCAGGGACCGCGCCCGTTGCTGTGACAGCTTGAAAAGGAGCAGCCAGGGACCGCGCTTTCTGCTGTGACTGTGTGCAGAGGAGCAGCCAGGGGCCGCACCCTTTGCTGTGACAGCTTAAAGAGGGGCAGCCAGGGACCGCTCCTTCTGCTGTGACTGTGTGCAGAGGAGCAGCCAGGAACTACGCCCCTTCATGTGACAGCTGAAAGAGGAGCAGCCAGGGACCGCGCCTTCTGCTGTGACTGTGTACAGAGGAGCAGCCATTGACCGCGCCCCTTGCTGTGACAGCTTAAAGAGGAGCAGCCAGGGACCGCGTGTTCTGCTGTGACTGTGTGCAGAGGAGCAGCCAGGGACCGCTCCTTCTGCTGTGACTGTGTGCAGAGGAGCAGCCAGGGACCGCGCCCGTTGCTGTGACAGCTTAAAGAGGAGCAGCCAGGGACCGCGTCTTCTTCTGTGACTGTGTGCAGAGGAGCAGTCAGAAACCGCGCCCCTTGCTGTGACAGCTTAAAGAGGAGCAGCCAGGGACCGCGCCTTCTGCTGTGACTGTGTGCAGAGGAGCAGCCAGGGACCGCACTCGCTGCTGTGGCAGCTTAAGGAGGAGCAGCCAGGGATTGCGCCCCTTGCTGTGACAGCTTAAAGAGGAGCAGCCATGGACCGCGCCTTCTGCTGTGACTGTGTGCAGAGGAGCAGTCAGAAACCGCGCCCCTTGCTGTGCCAACTTAAAGAGGAGCAGCCAGGGACCGCGTCTACACATACATTTTATTCGAGAGTGCTGTTTTTGTTAAGGTTCCGACGATACGTCTCCTTAGATCTCCTAATTTGGGTTTTGGCTATCTGTTTCTTCTCTTCACCGTCAAGTTTTTCAAGAATGACGTGTGCAAATGTTGTAAATTGTTAATTGATTAGGGTTACTAAAATAATCAAAATCTTGAATCAAATACTGGGATACACAACTACAGATCATCTGAGCCATCTCCCGTTGTATGGTCAGTCGGGATTCATTAATAAATGCATAAAATTGATTACATGTTTTGTTTTCCCAACTGAAACTTTGATTTTGAGATGTGGAATTTATTTCATTTCCTAGTGGATCCGAACATTTTCTCTTCAGTATTAGATCGTACATCCAAAGCTTGGTGCTGCATACCCAGGCTCAATTGGCAGCTGTAGAGCACAGGTTTCCTATCTATTGGACGGCTGTTTCTTGGAGGGCAAATAGACGCTTGTAACGGAGTGGCTCAGACTTAGTGGGGAGTTTACGATATTAATCACAAACGGCCTCTACTGAAACCACTACAATACTTTGTCCGCTACTTCAAATATACAGCGAGCGCTTCCTTTGTTGTTGTATTATTTCTACTGCTAGAAGTAGAGACAAGAAATATGATTTTATTTGGAAAAAAACTTGTTTTAAACACAAAACAGGTTAATGATTTATGATGACGAAAAGAATTTGATTTAAAATAAACAACCCAGATAGGGGTCGGAACAGAAAGCTCAACAGGAGGAAAAAAATCGTGTTTCGAGGCCGGTATTCCATTTCCAAAATATCTAAATAAAGAGATTACCAAAATGTTAAACTATAACACATTAAACTGTAATTTTTTACATACAACGTAAACGATAGTTTGCTCACCTGAATAAACAATAGATATCACCAAAGGTTTAACTTATGGTTCCTTCTGCTCAAAATATATTTTTGATACATTTATTTACCACACGTTGCACTAATTGCTAAAGTAGATGTATTCAAAAAATATTATTTGAATTTATAGCTTTCAATACAGCAGATACCGATGAAGACGCGGTTACGTAAGACAAAAATGTACGAAATACTTCTCTGGGGATTTGCCAGGGATGTGACCAGCATGGAGGATCTCGAAATTGCCCTTAACGACGCATGAGTTTAATTTTACAAATACAGACACTAGGCCGAATTCCCCAGGCTGAGGATGGCAAGGTGCACCTCACACTCCTCTCATACACTCACACTCACACAACATAGCCATTTTGTGCTGAAGGGTCCGGCTGGGAAACCCCGTAACACACACTCTGGTCATGAGTATGGTCCAATGTCGGTGTCAGTAGCAGGGCCCCAAAGATTACTGGTTCACCCAGTAACATGATGACCCCACCCCCACTTCCCCAGTCACTACCCTCTCGTTTCTCAACGAGATGCAAAGGGTGGAAAAGCACATCAGGACAGCGTCGGAAATCATCCGATCACAACCACTCTTTACTCACGCCTATTTATTGCACGCTCTCTCACTAACGCCACACTCATGTCTCTTCTTCTTAACGCTTGCCTTACACCATCCATCTACCCAAACTTCGGTCTAACCTCTAGGCCTGCGTCCACTCGCCGTCGCCTTCATCACCCTTTTTACCAATCTACCATCATTCATCCTCACCATGTACCCAAACCATCTCAGAATACGCGAATCAATTCTGTCCTCTAACTTTTTCACCATCCCCTTTCTGACTCGCACTACGTCATTATTGATCCTGTCTCGCAGCGTCAATCCAGCCACGCTCCTTAAACATTTCATCTCGAAAACATTCAATCTTTTCTCTTCTGCCCTCACCCTCCATGTATCCGCTCCCTGGAGCACAGTTGGAACAACTACACCCTAATGCAACCCTCTCTTTGCTTCTTCTTCAACGTCCTATTGCTCATTACTCTCTAAAGTGCACTCAGCACTTTACACCCCTCCTTCACTAGTGACTTCACCTCAGTTTCCACTAGTTCAGTCTTCTCCACATGAGAGCCCAGAAACTCAAAACACTGAACTTGCTCCAATAACACTACATTTTGAAGGACACTAATTCTGCTCACATCGACATTCCTCGGATATCACATAAAATTATTTTTATCCACGTTTAATCATGAAATGCCTTAATAAAAAGGACCGGCCGGTTAATCAATTAGCTAGGGATAATTGGAATTAGGATTGCTATGATTGATTGGAAGAATTGTTTCGTTGATCGTTTATATTATCAAGATAACTAAGAGAACCAAATGTAAACCGGTAAATTCCTAAGATGATCTCCTGCCACTCTCTCAACCTCTAGCCGCGGTCAGTGCGTAGCTGACCAACATGCCTTTAGGGATAGGGGAGCTGTAGGATAAATTGATCTTGAATTAAATTTCAAACTGTAAAATGAGACGTTTCGCGAATTGCACGGTATTTAATATTTTGTTACTCTGACTCCAAATGTGATTCGATGTCGAAGACGGTGTTTGTCCCTATTTTGAGTTTGAAAGAGTGATACGGACGAGCGATGCCGGCAGGAGTTATTATTTAATTAATTAATAAATCATTTATTTCCATTGTCTGGCAATGGGTTATCATTTTTTTAATATCACACATAAAACTTCATTATCATATACACTAGCTGAATTTGCGTAAACGAAACGAAAATTCAATATGAATTCGTCGCAGCTCATCTCTAGTTGGTCGCCGGTTCTTATTTCATGCAACAAATTATAAATTACAATTTTATAATCAATGATCGACGCACAACGTCTTTTTTTTGAGTTAAGAATCATGAATGCCTTGCATTGGGAAATTAAAAATACACGAGGTTGGAAAATCACGAATACATGGGGTGGGGAATTCACGAATTCGTGGGGTTGGAAAAATTACGAATACATAGGGTTGGTAAAATCGCGAATACATGGGGTTAGGAAATACTGAGAACATGGGGTTGGGAAACTAACATATTACGCTAACATATTGTAATGATGGGTCTAAAACTTTGTAAGAATAAAGGAGGGGTAAATAGATGACATAAATTATGCATAAAATATATGCATATTGCTGAATATCCACACTTCGTGACCGCTAGGAAATGATTAAATGATCGACAATCAGAATTATTCAATACTGGAGTATAAAAGTGGGATGAATATGCTTCTGATATAGAAGATAAAGCACAATATTAGCTTATGTGATAATGATTATATCATCCAAAATAGTACGGTGATTGGTAGTAATAATTCAATTATTTATATTCACATCAAGTTTACCTCTGTCAAAGATTGAAGCCGCCTATCGTTCCTCGCAATGACTGAGCTCGTATTTTAGTTATACTAAAACGATTGTAACAATCAAAACATTGAAGTAGACAAAACGCTGGGTAACACCCAGGGAAATTATCAGATACAATTGTGATCAGTAGCAACGTAGAAAACATATGTGTCGTCAGAGTATAAACGATTAGATAGCTGCTCAATATTAAGTGTTATGGTGGAGGTATATTCGGACATGTTCAATAGCAGAATGCATTTGCTGGTTACTGGTTTAGTGTATTTGCTGGTAACTGGTTTAATGTATGAATATATTTACAGGCAAAGTTACGGTTTTGAAATGATCGGTCATTAGATAGATGTTCATTTACCCTATTCTTGAAGGACGTGTTAGATTTATTATTCATGAGGTTTGTTAGGAGGTTGTTCCAGGATTTGGATCCAGTGATTGAAAAAGATATACAGGCAGTTTTTGTTTTCATGTTTCCAACGTGCGAAGTATCATTATTTCGTGTGAATTGATTGTTCTTTTCACCTCGAGAATATATGTGCCTTTGGCTGCCGGGTGAATGTTTTTCTACAAAATCTTTATGAATTCTGATCGACTCGTGGAGTACCAGTTTGTTGTCGATACTGAGCCACTGCATTTTTTCGAGGAGAGGACTTACGTGGTCTTGCTTTCGATAGTTACCATCGCATGTTATTCTTGCCGTGAAGTTTATACAACGTTGCACTTTCTATTTTTGAGTTTTGGTGCCTTTCCCCCAAATTTAAAGAGAATAGTTGATGTGATAAAAAACTGAAGCGTGGACAATCAGTGATCTTGATTTGAAATACAATTCTATTTTTGCAGAGTTTAGGAAAAAAATGTTCCGTTCAACTTGGAACACAGGGTAGTTACGTGATATTTGAAGGAAAGATCGGGATCAGAGCCAACTCCCAGACTAATTATTTTGTCTGCAACATATATGTCAAATTTTTCTATCCTGATCGATAAATTCATTGGAACTGCTTCTTTTCCGAGTTCAAGCCAAACAAGATGCCTTTAGTTTTTTCTGAGTCGAGCTTGAGTACATTTTTAACATACCAAGATTTTAAATTACTTACGGCTGTCTCAGCATTGTCCTTTAACGCATTCAGATCTGACGGTTTTTGGGGAAGCAATATTTGGATATCATCGGTGCACATGACCATTTTTGCTTGATATGTTTGGTAATTTACAATCAATGTCATTTACAAAAAAAAAGATCAACAATGGACCAAGTATCAAATCTTGAAGGACCCAAAAGGCAACTGTCGTTGGACTTGACATAGTGGCGTGATCATTTAACTGATTGTTGCCGATTTGTCAGATGAATTTCAAACCAAGTAGGGACTATTCATATGTTACGCAGCTTGCCAAAAACAATTTTATGGCGTAGACTGTATTGAATGCTTTCGATAAATCTAGCAATACCAGCAGAGATACCTGCCCGCCATCAAAGTTTTTATTTAGATCTTCAGTGATGCTCATAAGTGCGTCTTCTGTTGACAATTTTTGCCGATAACAATATTGACAGTAATTGAACAGCTTGTTTGATTCGAGGTAATAACTTAGATGCATAGATGTTCTTTTCTAGAATATTGTATAGGACAGGCAGAAGACTGATCGGTCTAAAGTTGGATGGTTCTTTCTTGTCCCCAGATTTATGAATTGCTTTCATGATTGCATGCTTCCAGATCTCGAGAAATGCTTCACTTGCTTTAGGGGTATTCATAACTATGCTGATATAAGGCAAGTTAACTATTAGGCTATCTTTCAGATATTGTAGGGCTAAAACATTTAATCCTGTAGAATATGTGTTCTTCAAGTCAAATACAGCTCCTTTTACTTCGTGGTGCGATACTTGCTTTGGTTTCCATTTGACGTTTACTGCTTGGTCATTGCCTTCATAAAAAGGTTTCGGATTCCATGTGTCTGTTGTGTCGCTTTGTTATCCATGATCGGCTTCTTGGGTTAACTATTCAAAAACCTGTTTCCCAAATCCTGTGAAGTAATTGTTGAACTTCTCTAATGCTGCCTGAGGATTCGGATAAGTAGGCGAGGTTATTTTTTGGAAAAAAATAATCTTTTCTAATACAACACAATTATATTCACAGAATAGGTTGGATTCACAGAATGGAAAAAGGACGTTTGCTCGGCAAGAATCATGGACGAAATGTTGACGAAAGACTCAATAGTACAGAACGATCGTAGGTGATTGGAACTACGACAAAACGCCGCTTATGATAAATGCATTGAAATAAACAATTATGTTCCAGTGAAATGAAATTACAACTGACATGGTTGATGTTAATCTAAGCGCGACATCGATTATTAGTGAGCAATAATGGGATTTAAATGAAAATTATTTACTGTTAAAGGACATTCAATGAAAGGGTGGTGACGTGCGCTGGTCGATGTTAACGTTTAACAATAGTAGAGTATATAGGAGCAAAACGCAAATTAGAGAAGGAATATAGATAGGGCTTAGTTAGCGGTTGGTAAGTGGTTGACCAGAGTCAGTGGCGTGAGGCCGGATGTGGGTCGGAGTCACTGATGAGGAAGGCGGGCGACGCAAAGGGGTGGAAGGAGGGCGAGGGGTTTTCGGTCTCATGCTTTCCAATATAAATTGGCAAGTTTTCTGTTTCAACATTTTCCATTTCAGTGTATTTTGATATTTATTGTATTTATATATGTTTTTTTCTTCTTTAGATGGCTGTATAGGGGTATAATAGGTCACAAACTGTTGCTCGTTGTATATAGTTATTCGGATCTGGTAGGAATAGTGTTATAACAAATTTCTGGAGGGGTGGGGTGTAGGGACCCTCCAGGCAAAAAGTTGGATGCGCTCTGGAAAATTAGGTGAGTTAGCTCTTATCTGCTATTTGAATTGTATTTTTTCCATGACTGTTTTGTCATTATATCTATGTTTTGAGTGTATGTTTCGTTACATATATATGTCTGGACTCTAATTTTATATATTATTTCTGTACACATATGATTGTATTCTTACCTAGTTTGGGTTTAATTGACTCCATAGGAAGTTGGTTGGTGAGATTCTTAGCGGCTGGATTGGGATATTTTGTGTGTTTTGTTTGTTTATCGTTAGATATTGCTTATACGAATAGTGTGGTAGGTATGTTTTATAACTCAATTTGCAGCATCTGTGTGCGTTCGGACCTGTTTGGTACCAGCCTGATATTGAATTTAGGCACTATTCTGTGTATTTTCCAGTCGTTTATTTCATATGTATATAATATCTATAGAATGTTATGGTACGATAACTTGGCAGTTGGCGGGTTGATGTTTGTATTTTGAGTTGATGCAGCAGCTTCGTTACGAGAATCTGTATACTCCATAACGCATTACCCAGGTTTCAACCAGATATATCGTTGTTACATTGACGCGGTGTTCCAAAAGCGAGAGTAGTTGAACGATATGGATTTATTGTAAGTAATTATATTATTTTATGTATACTTAGTAATGATCGGTTGATTTATGTTGAATTTGTATTGTGTTCGGAATTTTAAATAGCTATCTCATATAGTTACAGGAATTTTTACGATATTTTAGGTTTGCATCTTCCATGTACAACAATATTTCAGCCATATTTGGTCGGTTTTTGCATCATTGTGGTATTTTTAAGTATATATGTGACATTCAGTTACGATTAAGCTGTGGCTACTTTTGTTAAAGAAGTGTTAATTTAACCCTGTTTTGGACTGAGTTGGCGAGTAATTGCATCAGATTTGTATATACTATACCGTGTTTGTGTAGAAGTATTCCAAATCATTTACAATATGATTCAGTTGTGTAAATCAGTCACAAGTCTTGGCAACTTATTCACGTTAGTCGTTTGGTTCGTTACAGTCTAGTTTTTTCTCGCACATCATGGTTTTTAAGGTATGTTTTGGGTATAGTAGAGATTTGATCTTCTTGCTTTATTATAACTCGAGCATTTTAGTATATTTCATTCAGTTTTGTATGTTCTCAGTAGAGTTTCCATCTTCGATGCAAGGTAATGGGTATTTTATATAATTATAGGAATAATAGGATATATTACGTTTGTATCTGCTCTGTTGAACATTATTTCAGTTATAATTTATTTACATGTTATATATTTTTAGTGTTTCATACATCATCTAACGTCCTGGTACAATGTTTCGCGTTAATATTATAGATATAGAAGATTCGTTTTGTTGCAAACTTGACCTTGTTGTGAGCTTATTGTATGTTTATTGTAGGATCATACTTCAATATTTAAGAGGAGTTAGAGGACACCCATAGGCAAAAGGTCGTTGCGTATATGCCTATTTGTATAAGTAGACCGATTTACTATGATGGATATCCTTAGTGTATTACAATTTTTAATGTGAATTAGAGCAGAGTAGAGAATTACGTAGTTATTTTATTTTTGTTGTATGATTTTTTCCACGATAATCACAGGAATGTATTTTTAAGAGGTGTAAATTCGTACTGCATCAGTGTAGAATTTCGTCATTGAACCCTAGCAAGTGCGTAGTTTAACGTTTTAGAAGACGATTTACAGGATGGATGGGTACTGGTGTAGAGGTGGTTTACACTCTTTGGTTGTCATTTGGAGTTCATCCATGTTCAACGTGAATTTGTAAGTTCATGTGGAAGTCTGTCATAAGTTTCATGGGTTTGTTAGAAAGGATATGCGATAAGCTGCTATTCGTTGTAGTGGTTTACTTAGGTCGTCGTTGAACAGATTTTTATGGTCACACTCTTAGAGACTCATGTCAGCCCCATTCTTGACAACTGCACATGTGTATGGATTCTTGGTTATGTCCAGGATGTGACTTTGCTCGACGCTGTTCATAGACGATGGACTAAACAAATGCATGGTTTGTCTGAGGTATTGTATTATGACTGGGTGTTACCATTAAAATTTGTTATATATCTGGGGTAGCTTGCTGAGATGTCATCTAATAAAGCATTGTAGAGTTCGTTGTTATGACACGGTGGCCTTTGATTTGTTCTACTAGAGACATAGTATCTTAGTTGGTTTTGTAATTTGTCATCGATTAAACAAGTGTCGTAGTAAAAATAGCATTATTCCCATGATCTCAGTGTTTGTTTTACTGTCACATATTTTCGGTATGTCTTCAATGTTAGTATACGATCTCAGTCCTGTTTCAGATCACTTTAGGAGTTAAAGTGCAGGATTATTTCTATCAATTACAAGATGGGTAATGTATATTGGCACCACGTATTGATCGACCACACACTTTTCCATTTCGGAGTAAGATTTATCATCTGGGTGTGTTAGGATACGCCGTTTATAATAGTTAATCATTGTCGATTAGGGTTGAGTAGAGAATCTTATTTAGCTATTTTATAGTTGTTGCTGTATGTTTTGATGGTTATCATAGGAATAGATCTGTATTAGGTATAAATTTACCGAATTTCATGGATGTTGGGTATAAAATACGTTTAATTGTATGTAATGATCCAAAATTTGGTCTGTTTTACATCTCGACATGGAATTTGGGTCTGGTTCCATGTCGTTTTGAAGGACTAATCTACCGAATTTGTTTAGAGTGTTAGTGTTAAAATTCTTCTTCAATTTAATGTACATCTCATTTTAAATTATCCGCTCGCATGTCTTTACTAGATGCGTATTCCCGCATGCCTTACTTTTATAAATGTTTGTGATCCGTTTGCAGTTTATACACTTAGAAGTTTTTGAATAATTCAGGCTTTGTTATGAGATTGCGTTCCAATTTAGAAAATCTGACTTATTTGAGCATTCACCAGATCCACGGTAGCATTCTTCCCTAAAGGTTTGTGATGATGGCCGTAAACCTAACCCATCCTAACCTAACCTTTTCTAACCAAGGATTAATTTTTTTTGGTTTTCATACTTATGTTAGGTATTTCTTCATTGATTTAAGCTTTAATCATATAAAATCTAGCCACTTGACTCACTACTTTTTACCAATCTTTACCAGTTTAGGTTCCTACATATA
>SDVV010042913.1:0-10295 GCA_016164225.1 Gammarus roeselii
TTCTGTTGCCATGGCATCTGAAGTTTAAGTTGAGCATGAGTGATAATAACCTCATCTATTCTGTTGCCATGGCATCTGAAGTTTATGTTGAGCATGAGTGATAATAACCTCATCTATTCTGTTGCCATGGCATCTGAAGTTTATGTTGAGCATGAGTGATAATAACCTCATCTATGCTGTTGCCATGGCATCTGAAGTTTATGTTGAGCATGAGTGATAATAACCTCATCTATTCTGTTGCCATGGCATCTGAAGTTTCTTTACAGGGATTGAGATTCAAAATCTCAATCCCTTATATGGGAGACAAATCCACAAAAAATAGTCAAAATTAGTCCCCTTATGAGTGATACACTCGTGAGACCAGTTGTGGGTTCACTGCATTGGTGACACTTATCATGAAAGTAGCTTCAATTATTTGCGGAAGACTTCCAAATAATTCTCAATATTGCTGTGAAAAACAAAGGAGTGAATCGCATTATTTTACAAGTTTCATTGAAACGCAATCGTAGGAAAAAGCTTCGAGAGTCCAAGGAAGGATAGGGTGAAAGATAGGTTAGGCGTGTGAAGATGTCACGTGTTGTAGGAGTAAGACGGATTTTAAGTACATGACCGATCTGTAAAAACTTGATCTGAGTGTGTGTGTGTTTGTGCTTGTAGTCTTTACTAAGGTAGTAAGTAGTAGTAGCAGTAGAAGTAGTATAGAGGTAGTACCCCATCGGCAAAATTGCTTACTGTGGGGCTAGGGGGAGCACGGGGCCAGAGCCCCCGCCACCACCGCCCCCCCCTGAGGAGGAGTTGGCTAGGGAGCAGTGCACGGCCGAGAAGGCTAGGGAGGTGGCTAGGCTATGAGGGGGCGGGAATGGGTGGTGGTGCAGGAGAGTGGGCGTAGAAGAGGAGGAGGAAGAGGCGGGGGGTGGTGGTGGTGGTGGAGGGGGGGTGTTAGGATCGTATTTCCTGGGTCTCCCCCGGGCAAGATGACGGCGCTTCACGAACTCGGCATCGTCCACCATCCAGAAAGATCCAAAGTCATCTTCGTAGCGGACAAAGCACTTGTGCAGCGACAGGTTGGTGCGGATCGCGTTCTGGACGACATCCAGCGACAACATCAGAGGAAAAAAGACAATAAGAATAATAATAATCAGGAAGAAGGGGAGGAAGACCAACAAGGAAAAGGAAAACAAAACACAAAGGCAGAAGCACCGACGAATCCTCTACGAGAGAGAAATAGAGATAATAAACAAGGAAAATTTATGAAAAAAGACGAAGAAGGAGGAGGGGGGAATGCACACCCTGCGCCCATAATAAAGGCTTCTGGCCGCACAACAGACATACACAGAGCGACTCCATCTTTGCCAGGCCGACCGGACCAAAGTTCAACGCTAGTTAGATACCACGGAATGAATCATCATGGATGAACGTGACTAGTGACGTGGGCGTGGTAGGTACTGCTGAGGCTTCAAGATGAGGTCACTGACATTGGCCAGAAGGGGCACGGGCATACAATAAAGGGGATAAATGTTTGTGTGGGTTTGTGTGTGTGTGTGGATGAGAAGGGGTGGGGGTGCTATAGAGGGGAGAGACAGTCAGTGCGCCAAGAGGGACATCCAGTGTGCAACAACAGGTGAAGTGGAAAGAACACGTCTTTCCGCCGTGGGAGCGACGAAGTGTTTATGGTAGGGGAAGAAGTAGCAGTGGATGGTGTGTACGGTTATTCGGGAGGGGAGGGGAGGAAGGGGGGGCAGACGGGGAAGGGAGGAGGAACAAGTCAACATACCCTGTGCTGGCTCGCTGAGGACGTCGCTTGTAGAACTCTACTTCGTCAACAGTCCACACGGCGCCTTTGACGTTCTCCACTCGCATGAAACATTTGTGTAGGGAGAGGTTGTGGCGAACGGCATTCTATACGAAACAGTACACAGAACGGATAATAAGCCACAAGCAAATAAACGCTACCAAACAACTAAGCTAATAATAAGAACAGTAAAAAGGCAATTAACAACAGTAACAATAATAATCATGTAAATGAGAATCTTTGAGGTCGAGCATAGGTAGAAGAGTCCCTCAAAGTTGTTGCAAGCCATGGCCAGGGTTCGGAACATTAATTTTTGTAGTTCATACAAGGGGGTGAAAACGGTTTAGTTTTTTCGCCCCGCTGTTTGCATTCAATCCCGTGGACAAGTAGTGATTTCAACACTCAACGGGTTTGATTCCAACACTCAGCGGATTGGATTTAAACTCGTGTCAACAGACCCAGTGTTTCGTGGCCACAAAACCCCTTTGAGAGGACCCTCTACGCGCCTCTGAACAGAACTGAAAACCAAAGGTCACTGGTTAGCACTAATCAAATCCATTAGCAGCCAAAAGCAGCATCTAGGGTTGGTTGGTGTTATATTTATTAAAGACCTAAGAAAAAGAGCCATCAGGTTAATGTGCTAAGAGTGCATTAGGAAAAAAAAATCATCTGACCAATTTCGCTGAGTCATTGGTTGTTGCTAATATTAATAAGAATAATTACGATACTTCTACTGATAATAATAATAATAATACTGATGGTTGACATGCTGCGATGCAACACTACTACGACTCAAGGACTCTTGAACTGGTGGCCAACGCATCCTGAGATCTAAGTCAAGCTAACTAAAGGATTCTCAATCCATCTCAAAATCGGGTCTAGATTTGCAGTCAAATACGCGCATGCTTAGCCGCGGCCACAGCATCAAACCAGCCGATAGGAATATATACAACGGCTTTCGAAGTGTCGTAATGAAGGCTCCATTTAGACTGCAAAGCCTGATGCTAAACTTTGACCTTAGAGTGTTGCATAATGAATTTGTCTGGGTTTACAAAGTTGGTCTTAGTTTATTCATGTTTAAGAAGGGAATTTTCACTGACCAATGAAGAGCATTGGCCTTCAGCTGCTCTGCTTGTTAAACTTGCAAGAAGTCAAATGACTTTGATACTTGGTTCATCGGCCGAATCACTAATGTTAACTTTAATCAAGAAATGCAAGCGCTTCAATACCAGGTTCCATGATTCGTGACTATTGAACATGATGTAGCCGGTGGCTCATCAAATAGCCTTATGTGCCATGACACTACCCTCATGTGCCATGGCACTACCCTCATGTGCCATGGCACTACCCTCATGTGCCATGGCACTACCCTCATGTGCCATGGCACTACCGTCATGTGCCATGGCACTACCCTCCTGTGCCATGGCCTGTGGTCACATTCTTAAGAAGAAAAGCTTCATCTAAATGAGCCCTTTATGGCGGAGACGAGTTGCAAGCTATAAAACATACTGCTAATAACAACAGCTGGTAATTGAAACGTACTGATATTAGCAATAGCATTTGGCAAAATATAGAGGTAAATATTAAAGACGAACTCTTACAGTTAAGAGATGAACAGACGCAACTAGCAATAGGCAGCAGCAATCAAAGTAGGGGAAGGAGATGTCAATATTAGTGAAGAGTGGAGGCTGAAGCAAGCGGAGGAAGGTTACTGAATGAACTCGCTTCAAAAACCAACAACAACAACAACAACACAACAGTGTGGGAATATCATTCGTGGCATTAATGACAGAAGCAGAAACATTACTGAGCGAGGCTCCGAGGCCATGTGACCGTAGTGGCGTCATCTAATTCGAAGAGAGTGAAAGGTGACTCAGAATATGAGTTGTGAGAAAGAATTCTGGTAATCGTTGTTAAGGGCTCTCGCTGTTAGCAAAATACGGAAGAGAATGAATTCGTCCACTCAATAAATGGCCGTCGTTGCCGTGTGGTTAGCGTATCCGATTGCAGTGTTAGCCTCTGGTGCTGCATGTCGCGAGTTCGAGCCTCTGCATGGACACGGCGGTCTTGTGGCGGGGAGGTTGGGAGCCTCCCTCCTCTGTGTCAGCCTAACTTAGCCACCCTCCTAACTAGGGGGAAACGGCTGTATATCTATACAAGAAATGAGTTATTGATCTGCACCATTGACGAGAATGTAGATTAGGTAGCCTCCTCTGTGTCAGCCTAACTTAGCCACCCTCCTAACTAGGGGGAAACGGCTGAATGTCTATACAAGAGATTACAATTATTGATGTGCACCATTGACGAGAATATAGACTAGGAAGCCCCTTAGAGGACGAGGAAGGTGATCTAAACTTTCGGGAAAGTGGAAAACAGACTAAAGTATTTTGTTGATTAAGTCATATGAACTGTTTTAAAGCACTTACAATCCACCTTCAAAAGCATACATGCTGTATGTATACATGCTAGCTTATTGAGCATTTTTAATTTTTCAACCTAAAGAACAGCACTTTGAGATTCCGTTCTGTAAATATTTTTAAATAACTTTATTTTTTAGATATGTTGTTGATGCCGTTGTCAGTCTTGAAGTGTTGCATAAAACGGAAGCAGTTTCTGAAATACGGGAAGGTGAACTGGCTACACTGTTCTATTAAGACCCAGCGGGACGAGCAAAACTGTTAACACAGCTGGCCAAATTATGGTAATTAAATAGTTTTTTCATAACTTTGTCCGAGTTACACAAAATAAAGTTGGACAGGATACTCTATAATTAATTTAGCAACAAGTATTTGGCTAGCTGTGACTATTTTCAACAAGGGGAGGAAGAACAGTCTGAAGTGAGACCGAGCAGTGCAAGGATGGCAGCTAACTTAAACAAGCTCAGGAGTGAATAAACTGTACTTTCAAGACAAAGCAATGCAAGCATAGCTGTGTTGTCATGTCTTCTCAAGACTAAGCAATGCAAGCATAGCTATACTGTTCCGTGTTCTCAAGATTAAGCAATACAAGCATAGCTATACTGTCTCGTGTTCTCAAGACAAAGCAATACAAGCATAGCTATACTGTCCCAGGTTCTCAAGACTAAGCAATGCAAGCAGAGCTATACTGTCCCGTGTTCTCAAGATTAAGCAATACAAGCGTAGCTATACTGTCCCGTGTTCTCAAGACTAAGCAATGCAAGCACAGCTATACTGTCCCGTGTTCTCAAGACAAAGCAATACAAGCATAGCTATATTGTCCCGGGTTCTCAAGACTAAGCAATGCAAGCACAGCTATACTGTCCCAGGTTCTCAAGACTAAGCAATGCAAGCATAGCTATATTGTCCCGGGCTCTCAAGACTAAGCAATACAAGCATAGCTATACTGTCATGACTTATCTAGACCGGCAAAAAGTACAGGGATAAAATTAAGCTGAATATAGGTGTGTAGGGACCAAGAATAGCACTGTATGATTAGCTTAAATAAAGTATGTTACTATGCACTGAAGGAGGCTGAAACTTGACAGCTTTCAACATCAAAGGAATACTAGAACAGTTTCAATGAAAATTAGATGTAAATTTGTTGAAATTCTAATATAATTGAAAAAAAAATCCATGATTGGACGAGTTTCAAAACTGCAATGCAGGAGCAACTGTGAAGAGCAAAAGCAGAATTTGGATCCAGTGAAGATTCCTTCTAATGTTAATCTGAACTTTCAGAGAGAGCCGGGATGGCACAGGAGGGATGGAAGAGTGGGGAGGGTAAGAAGGGTGGGGATAGGGGGGTACTGTGGGGGAAAGAAGGTACTGTGGGGAAAAGAGAACACGGTGGAGAAAGGAGAGCACGGTGGGGAAAGACTGGTAGAGTTTGGAAAGGCGCCAATTAACTCTCTTATATTGACTACGTGAGAAAAGTTAAGTAGACGTGACCAACATCTTCAGGTGACATTTCACAGTAGAATCACTTGAAGATTTGACAAATTAACATGTTTTTATAAATATTTAGTGTCAACTTGGAGCTCTGATCCAGTAGTAGCTATGCCATGATCGTACATGAATTTTAGGGTAAATACATGGAGAAAGGGAGAAAAATGCGTCAGAGATTGTAAATAATGCTTGAAGTTTTAGAACTTGGTTGTTCTTTCAAAAAATCTGTTGTTAATGTAACTGGTGACTTGGCAAGTAGGCAAACAAAGGTTTATATAAATCAATGAGCTTAGCAAAGGGTGATGAGACTGGAGTGTTATGGCAAAAAAATACTACAGTTGCCGGACTGTATACCGGAAGCCGGAAGAAATCGCAAAATGGAATACACAATATGGCAAGGAATGGAGAGGTTGTATAATAATAAGGGGTATACAAAACAGGGATTTACCAAGTGTATAACAGGGTTATAAATGGTTGATAAGCAAGCAGTCGAGTGCTGATAATCAAGACGTTAGGCGACGTACAGAACGAGCAGTCGACGGAGCAATGGGAGAGAGACTGAGCTGCTAGCTTAGCGTTGCAATGCGGCAGGTACAATGAGAGAAGGACTATGGCGCCCAGCTTAGAGGGTCGCCTCCAAGAAGGAAGGAGTGATGAGAAAAAGATTATTGAGGAGCACATGATTCGGATGAAAGATTAAGAGCTGCTGGGAGCTGAAAAGAAGGAACCTGCAATGGTGAGTTGATGGAAGGGAGGGATAGAAAAGGATGTGAAAAAAAAGAGGGATTTATGTACACGGGAAGAAAAATTATATTGAACAATAGTAAACACCGTTTTTGTTTTACAAGGGAACAAAGTTACAACTTTTATACACAATTGAATTTTGTAGAAATTGTCATAGCTGTAAGACATAAAGTGAAAAAAGTTAGGTATGAAGAGAACTCTGAGTCTTATCTATAGACACGCGCTTTGAGACGCTGCGTCTTTACACAAATGACGACAATTCAAGTAACCAATCAATAATATATTCAAGATAAAAAAATGAAGGCTTTTGAAAGAAAAGAATGTTCCCACCAATCAGGAACCACTCCTTCCTTTGATAGCAATTTTCCGGCAATGCCAATCTCAGAGCGCTCATACGAATTGTCAAGGCAAACTCCATTGATTTGGGGACATTGCGAGTGACTTGTAACAGCATCAACTGACATCTCATATAGATTGATGATTATTCAGTTTGCGCTTTGAAATATATCCACATCTAGAATCGAGCCATCGAGGGTATCTTCAGCTCAAGCATAGTCAAGGTATTGCATACAATTAATACCCTCACGTTGCCTAACTTACCCAACTAACTAAGAGCAACCACCATGAGTGGCACAACCACCCTGCTTCTGTCATTTAGACGTAAGGTACCGGCAGACCAAGGTCATTTAGAAGCAACTGCACACCCACACAACAAAAGTCTGAGACGAGCAGGAACAGAACTGTTCGACAAACCACCTGAACATCGGTCATGCCTCTCGATTGACCTCTCGTCTTCGAACTACCTACACGAGTGAAACCGAAGAAATTCCCTTTTTGGATTCAAAACAAGTAGAGATTGAATAGCAAATAGATGACCAAAACTTTCGAAGAAAGAATGCTTTCTCGAATTGTTGTCAAGTAATCTTGGATCTCTTCTCACTTAAGCACTAGCGTTAGGAAAGTTTTCTTCGAGTCTCTTCTCACGTACAGCACTAACGTTAGGAAAGTTTTTTCGGAATCTATTCTCACTTACAGCACTAGCGTTAGGAAAGGTTTTCCTGGATCTCTTCTCACTTATAGCACTAGCGTTACGAAAGGTTTTCCTGAATCTCTTCTCACTTACAGCACTAGCGTTACGAAAGGTTTTCCTGAATCTCTTCTCACTTACAGCACTAGCGTTACGAAAGGTTTTCCTGAATCTCTTCTCACTTACAGCACTAGCGTTAGGAAATATTTTCTTGGTTCTCTTTGCAAGCGTTACTCCAGCGCACTAGAAAGCCTCGTCACCCTAATCTATTTATTGGCAAATGTTACAAGCCTATCACCATAAACAATCTGAAATGCTCAGTCCGGCCGACCACATAGGGAGTGGCCTTTACTCACTTCCTGGTGGATCATACTCAGAGTTATCCATGATTGAAGGCTCGTATGTATAGCATGCTAGAAGCAGAGCTTATTTGCTTAACATCCGCTTGGCGTGAACGTTTCATAAGACGAGAGATTGATAGAAATATAATGGACAATAAACAACATTAGATTGGTTTACACCAAATATTGAAATGGAGTAACAACATTAGATTGGTTTACACCAAATATTTAAATGAAGTAACAACTTGGTGAATAACATTTTGTCTGTTCTCCCATCGACACGGTTAAATAGCCTTACGCCACCGACTTTCAGAAATAATTGAAATAAATGCGAATCATTCTCAACACACCTGCGATGACTACATTGAACAATAGAATTCTCCAGACTACAAACATGATTGCAATGAGCAGGACTCTTAGTAGCTATAACGTTAGCTCGACCATAAGCTCAAAAACAACATATCATACCCATGAGTAGCTATGCAAAATTAGACAAGGTTTTGAAATCAACCAATATGTACACAAACAATATGATGACCGGATTCACAATTATTATTAGTAACAGCTATCAGGAATTAAGAAGGACAATGAAAGACAAAGGCAAGCGCCAGCAAGTAGGCAGAGCCCTCAAATCAATGCCAACTCCAACGCTCCCAATAGCCAGGGATGACAGAACCTCGTAGTTGAGTAACGCTAAATCACATTGAAAAGATGTGGCCCTCTCTGGAATGCAGGTGGTGCGCTCGAATTAGTCAAGTTGAGCATGGTTTAAGGCACACGGCATTGGGCCGAGAGACTAACCTTCCAGGTGGCTGCGTTGCGGCGGAAGTAGGCGAACATGGTCTGGAACCAGCTGTAGATCTCGTTTAGGGTGAGCTGCTTGTCGGGCGACTCCACGATCGACTGCGGACAAGGGGAGTGGTTAGGGTACCTCTAGTGTGGGGAAAAGACTGCGAACAAGGAGGGGATGGTTAGGGTACCTCTAGGGTGGAGAAAAATTATGAGGTAATTATACCTTGGAGAAACTGGGGGAGAAAGTTTCCAGAAAAAATGAAAAAAGTGCCGGAAAAGAAAACAGACCTGCCTAACACATTAGAGGTTCTGTTATGTAAAGGAAATTAGAAAGATTTGAGATCAGGCAAGCAGATTCCTTCCCTTCTCTTCCTTCCTTTAGGTGACCATTTTACTCAATTCCTCCTTTCATCACCAATTCACATTTTACCCCTCCACCACTCTTTCGTCCCACTTATCTCTCCTTCGTTCCACCCAACCCTCATTCGCACCACCCATCCCTCTGTTGCGCTCGCACCCACACATCCTTCCTTTGTTAGTTCTTCCGTCCCTCCATCACATCTCTCGTCCTTCCGTTGCCCCTCCACTCACCTGTCTGATCAGTGATGCGTAGGTGAAGGGTGGCCGGACTTCCGTGTTCTTGTAGAACTCTCGATTTCGTTGCAGTTCTGTGATCAACACAAATAACCTTAGCATGAATCTCTAAGGTATTAATAGCGCGAAAAAAATATTCATTTAAATCTTGAAATGGTAGCGGAGACGATTTCAAATTATATCAAAAAAACTTTTAAAAAATCATTATATATATTACTTCGTTATAAATAATTGATGGAACGTCTATTAAGGATCTATTGTTACTATTACAACAAGACTAATGCTCAAAGACTCGTTCTTTCCCATAGACTGGATTGATAGTTAGTGACGTGTTCTCTGTGTGGCGAAGCACGGTTCTGGGCTGCGTGAACAAGTCACATCATAAACTCTGAGGCCGGATTAGCTTAAAATGCGTATCCGCTACTCGAGAGCCGCGCGCACTTGTAGTCAGATTGAATCTGATGCCCTTGGTGTTTTGTTTTTAAGTTAAGAAAGATACATTTGCCAACCTGGCAAACTGAGGTTTTGAGGCAATTCGGGAGACCAGGTGTGTTCAAGGTGGTTACCACTAGACTAATAAATAGACTCAACAAATAGTTCCTTGTAGCGGCATATTCGATGAGAGAACAAGTTATTTGTGGGTACTAGAGAGGTAACAAATATTAATTGAATGGAGGAAATTTGATAAAAGGAATGAGGAGACTAATCCAAAAAAAAAACTAAATAACAGGGATGGCTTTCATTTTTGCCAAGATCTTCTTGTTCTTCAAGTGAAATTTTTGCTCGATCATAGATGCATTCATACTGCAAATAGACTACAGTGAGATCATAGATGCATTCATACTGCAAATAGACTACGGTGAGATCATAGATGTATGGATACTGCAAATAGACTACGGTGAGATCATAGATGCATTCATACTGCAAATAAACTACAGTGAGATCATAGATGCATTCATACTGCAAATAGACTACGGTGAGATCATAGATGCATTCATACTGCAAATAGACTACGGTGAGATCATGGATGCATTCATACTGCAAATAGACTACGGTGAGATCATAGATGCATTCATACTGCAAATAGACTACGGTGAGAT
>SDVV010042914.1:0-10295 GCA_016164225.1 Gammarus roeselii
TATATATAAAGTTTCTGAAATGCACTATGTACGTTTTACGTATTTTTCTATCAGTCAAAATTGCACTGAACAGAGAGTGGCTTTTCTCCAGCTTGGCTATCGTCAATACGTTCAAAACTGCTCTCGTTGATGCATTCAACTGATCTAATATTTATACGACCAACGCTCTGTTCACAGTTGATACATGTATCTTGAATACTCCAGGCAACCGACCACCAACAATATTCTTGGCCTATTTCAAAATCTGAACATTTTGAATTTTGTTCATGCAACCAAATTGATGAAGCCAAAGGATAAGGGATTCATAAGCGGATAAATACTTCCGACGGCACGAGATACTCAATCCAAAGACGTTTAGAAAGATTATGCTCAAAAACGTTGTACAAATGCTGGAAGGCTGCGCGGCCAATGTCAACGAAAAATATTGTAACAAAAGTAACAATGAGAAATCAGGCAAGGATTGACCAAATGTGCTATTTGAAGTGCTTAAACTAAAGGGTGGCGAAACGATGCAAATGAGTGAAACCAAACGTGCGCCACTGCAAGCATCTTGAGGTTCAATACTCGATTGGACCAGGTGCGACGGAAGGCGCACCTCACACTCCTCATATACACCCACACTTGAACAAACTTAGTCCTTGTACGCTAAAGAGTTCGGCAGGGAGACCCCGCAACCCACTCCGGGTCAGGGGTGCGGTTCGAAGTCAGTGTCAGCAGCAGGGCCTGACAGTAAAACTGGTGTAACAGATTCAGATTCTGTTTGCACTGACATTCCTACTCTCACTCACTCTACCAAACTCCGCCACTAGCCTACACAACTTTTCCTCAACATCCGCCGCCAGTGCCGTATCATCAGCAAACAGCAACTGACGCCACTGCCAACTCCGCCCATTCGCTCCCGTCAGCTCTAAGCCACGACCTAATCCACTCCCATTCACCTCATTGACCACTCCATTCATGTAGAAATTGAACAGTTAGGGAGACATAACGCAGCCTTGTCTTAGTCCCACTTTCACTGTGAACCAAGCACTCACCTCGCTCCTCACTCTGACACATCCTTCGCTGCCGACACAGTAACTCTGAACCGCTTCCAACATATTTCCTCCTGCTCCATACAAACGCAACACCCTTCACGGCGCTTCCCTGTCGACCTTGTTTTAGGCCTTTTCCAGATGAAGGTCCAGGACACATACTTTCCCTTCGTAAAGTACTTCTCATGCACTTAACTCACTGCAAAAACCTGATCGGCACTCCCTCTACCACTCCTGAAGTCACACTGTTCCTCGCCAATTGTACCGTCCGTACTATCGCTAATCCTTTTGATAACCGCTCTCTCGTACAATTTACCTACATCACATACCACCTCTCAAGTTGCAGCATTCACTTATATCTCCTTTACCCTCAGTTGTGTTACTGATAAGCCTCTAGCCAATGGATACCCTCACTGTGGGGACAACTCTGTACTCCAACGAGTCACCAAATCAGTATCTGACTGACGAATGAGGCAGAAGCATGCTAATGCTGATGCCACAGCACGAGTATAGACTGTCCTCGCAGCTGTGGATCAGGTGGGAGCTACGCTGTGACCGGCTATGACAGTGATCAGTATCTGACTGACGAATGAGGCAGAAACATGCTAATGCTGATGCCACAGCACGAGTATAGACTGTCCTCGCAGCTGTGGGTCAAGTGGTAGCTACGCTGTGACCGGCTATGACAGCGATCTACCTGCAGGTATCCATGAAGTAAGATCATCAGTTAATCTTATAACCGAAAGTTGTCCTAAACACTAAAATTGTTATAGAAGCGTAGATGGTCAGTACCGCCAGTACAACTACCGTTGGTGCTACTGGCGGTAGTTATTTAATACCGGTATCGCTACCGCCCTTTGTTTTCTGGCCAGTACCGCAAGTAGTACCGCCGGGATTATTAGAGCTGTTTTTTTTAGTTGTAGCCGTCCTCGGTACATTTGGGGAGAACTTATTTATATTCCAAGAAGTTCATGAAGTTCCATTGCATAAAGCAACATGATGCAATCTCAGTGACGCTATTTTGTGAAGACAGTTTAGGTTTTGACCTGTTCAAATTGACTTGCACAGCAACATGTGCTCCACGTTTAACAATTATCTTCGCAAGACAATCAACAACAGAACTAAACGATATGTCCGAGGGTGTGATTGATGCAGCATCGTCCTTGATTCCCTTATGCCATACATGCCCGTGAACTGCCCTCCACAACCATCAACGTTTCGCTTAGTGCCTGAGTAAAGGATTACAATCGAATTCAAATTCAAGATGCAAAGACGACCATCTCCTTTCATCTTTACACCCAGATTAATGCAGCCAGTTGTTTGCGTACTGATACTTTTTCTACGTGGCATTGTCTTCCCGAAATGAACAGATACTTTTTGCAAATGCAGAAGTTGATCATCCAATCAAGGTATGAGGACTCGCCAAGTGGAGTTTGAATCTTTGCACCCTGTTGCACCTTGTTTGCACCATGCTGCACCTTGTTTGCACCCTGATGCACCTTGTTTGCACCCTGTTGCACCTTGTTTGCACCCTGATGCACCTTGTTTGCATCCTGTTGCACCTTGTTTGCACCCTACAAAAGGGTGCAAACCACTACAATAGGATGTGGTTAACTGTTTCAGATTGTTGGTATCTTGAATTGAATGTTTTTTTATCGCTGTTAATCGGAAAGATTCCAAAATTACTTTCATATCCATTTTTTATTGCTTCGTTTATAATACATTTCAAAGCCCTTTGGAGCTGGCTTCAGTAATTTCATTCTGATATTTATTCGTTTTTATGGGCAGACTCCTAAGTCACATTCATTTCATTGATATCAGCTGTGGTTCTTAAAATCGTTGCCTTGGTTTTTATTTTTGGAATCCTCTGTAATGCTTGTTGTTCAGTCCGTTCCATCTTGTTAATACCCCTCTTAGGGGAGGGGACGAGAATTGTATCCAAATTCCCCATAGGGTCTTACGAGTGCAGCATACATTGCAAGATGTTACTAGGGTCTTCCACTTAGACTTCTACTACAGCAGTAACACCGTAAGACTGGTACTGCTATTAGTTAGGTCTTCATCTTAGGCTTCCATTACAGCAGTAACACCTTCAGACTGGTACTGCTGTTAGTTGGGTCATCTTAACACCGTAAGACTGGTACTGCTGTTAGTTGGGTCATCATCTTAGGCTTCCATTACAGCAGTAACACCGTAAGACTGGTACTGCTGTTAGTTGGGTCATCATCTTAGGCTTCCATTACAGCAGTAACACCGTAAGACTGGTACTGCTGTTAGTTGGGTCATCATCTTAGGCTTCCATTACAGCAGTAACACCGTAAGACTGGTACTGCTGTTAGTTGGGTCATCATCTTAGGCTTCCATTACAGCAGTAACACCGTAAGACTGGTACTGCTATTAGTTAGGTCTTCATCTTAGACTTCCATTACAGCAGTAACACCGTCAGACTGGTACTGCTGTTAATTGGGTCATCTTAGGCTTCCATTACAGCAGAAACACCGTAAGACTGTTACTGCTATTAGTTGGGTCATCATCTTAGGCTTCCATTACAGCAGTAACACCGTAAGACTGGTACTGCTGTTAGTTGGGTCTTCACCTTAGACTTCTACTTCAGCAGTATAACACCGTCTGACTGGTACTGTTGCTAGTTGGGTCATCATCCTAGGCTTCTACTACAGTAGCAACACCATCAAACTGGTACAGCTGTTAGTTGGGTCTTCCACTCATGCTTCTACTACAGCAATATAACACCGTCAGACTGGGACTGCTGCTTGTTGGGTCTTTAGCTTACGCTTCTACTACAGCAGTAACGCCGTCAAACTGCTGCAGTAACACCGTCAGATTGATACTGCTGTTAGTTGAGTCTTCATTTTAGGCTTCTACTACAGCAGTATAACCCCGTCTGACTGGTACTGTTGCTAGTTGGGTCATCATCTTAGGCTTCTACTAAAGCGGCAACACCATCAGACAGGTACTGCTGCTAGTTGGGTCTTCCACTTAGGCTTCTACTAAAGCAATATAACACCGTTAGACTGGTATTGCTGCTTGTTGGGTCTTTATCTTACGCTTCTATTACAGCAGTAACACCGTCAGACTGATACCGCTTTTAGTTAGGTCATCATCTTAGGCTTCTACTACAGTAGCAACACCATCAAACTGGTACAGCTGCTAGTTGGGTCTTCCACTCATGCTTCTACTACAGCCCTATAACACCGTCAGACCGGTACTCCTGCTAGATGGTCTTCACCTTAGGCTTCCACAAACAGCAGAAATGACAGACGGGCAATGCTGTTAGTTGGGTCATCCTCTTGGACTTTCATTACTGCTAAAATAGCGTCATGCTGGCACTGCTGTTTGTTGGTGTTTCTCTGAGGCTTTCACTACAACAGGAACACCGTGAGGCTGGCACTGCTGTTAGTTGGATTGTTTCTCTGAGGCTCCCACTACAACAGGAACACCATGAGGCTGGCAGTGCTGTTAGTTGCATTGTTTGTCTGAGGCTCCCACTTCAACAGGAACACTACGAGGCTGGCACTGCTTTTAGTTGGATTGTTTGTCTGAGGCTCCCACTGCAACAAGAACACCATCCGTGAGGCTGGCACTGTTGTTAGTTGGATTGTTTCTCTGAGGCTCCCACTACAACAAGAACACCGTGAGGCTGGCACTGCTGTTAGTTGGATTGTTTCTCTGAGGCTCCCACTGCAACAGGAACACCGGGAGGCTGGCACTGCTGTTAGTTGGATGGTTTGTCGGAGGCTCCCACTTCAACAGGAACACGCGAGGCACACACTGCTGTTGATTGGATTGTTTCTCTGAGGCTCCCACTACAAAAGGAAAACCGTGAGGCTGGCACTGATGTTATATTGATTGTTTCTCTGAGGCTCCGATTACAAAAGGAACACCGTGAGACTGGCACTGATATTAATTTGATTGTTTTTCTAAGGTTTCCACTGAAAAAGAACACCGTGAGGCTGGCACGGATGTTAATTTGATTGTTTTTCTGAGGCTCTCACTACAAAAGGAACACCGTGAGGTTGGCACTGATGTTAATTTGATTGTTTCTCTGAGGCTCTCACTACAAAAGGAACACAGTGAGGTTGGCACTGATGTTAATTTGATTGTTTCTCTGAGGCTCCCACTACAAAAGGAACACAGTGAGGTTGGCACTGCTGTTAATTTGATTGTTTCTCTGAGGCTCCCACTACAAAAGGAACACAGTGAGGTTGGCACTGATGTTAATTTGATTGTTTCTCTGAGGCTCCCACTACAAAAGGAACACCGTGAGGCTGGCACTGCTGTTAGTTGAATTGTTTGTCTGAGTCTCCCACTACAACATAAACACCGTGAGGCTGGCACTGCTGTTTGCTGGATTTTCTTCTTATGCATCCACTTTAACAGAAACACTATTTGACTTGCTCTGCTGTTGGTTGGGTCTTTTTCTTAGGCTTTCACTATAGCGGGAGCATCATCCGACTGGCACTAATGCTTATTGGGTCTTATTTTTTGGCCGGCGCTACAGCAGGGATGTCATCAGGATGGCACTGCTGTTACTTGAGGCTTCTTTTTAGGCTTTCACTACAGCAAGAAACCGTCATGATGGCACTGCAGTTACTTGGATTATTTCTCTAACGCTGTCACTACAATAGGAACACCATCATAGGCTGGCGCTGCTGTTATTTGGGGAGTCTTCTCCTTAGGCTTTCAGTACAGTAGGAACACAATCAGGCTGACAAGCTCTTAGTTGAAACACCCATCTTTGATAGTATTCAACTCACGGGTGTTTGTTTAGTCCCTTCTGTTCAATGTCTAGGTGTTCCCTTCTGACTGGTATCTATGACCTAGTTACTGGTTGCCCTCGTACCGTTCATTAACTGATAGAACGCATTGAGCAGCAACGTTTTTTTCACAACGTTCTTTTTACAAACCTAAAACCTGTCGTTCATAGTCATAAGCGTGTCATCAGAACATTATCACAGACGTGATCACACGTTGCCTCTCTTTTGTCAAGGGAATAGTCTCCCCCAATTTTATGTATAGTCTTCGTACCAATGCAAATTTGCATACTTCCTTTAATTATCTACACAGTCCCAACTAGTTTTAAAATAAAGAGCTGCTAAATCTTGTAATTCGATTGACAAATTCAAGTAGAATTATAGCTACTTTCGAACGTAAACTAATTATACCCGTTTGAACTCGTACGTGCAGAAATTTTTAAATTGTAACTCACTTCCGCTATGCATATCAATGTATCATATTATAGATACATCTATTTGATTTTTTCCCGTTCCATATGTATGTTCAAATTTCCAATTATCTTGTTAATTTCGAAATTCGTTCACTTATTATACCCATCTATTATGGCTAATTTGAATGATTGTTTCGCGTGCTATTGTAACATGTCATGCAAGCTATGCAGTTAGTTTCAAAATGTGTCTCCGTGGGCCAAACAACGTGAGAGTAATAGTCAACTTTATGTCGGACATTTTTTACTCTCAAGTTTTTTATTAATTGCCAGTTGGAAAAGTAAATTGTCATGATAAACGTGAATGTCGGTGACATTTCATGACAATTTGCTGATTCTTCTTGAAGTCAAAGGTCCAATGCAACGCTTTTAACTGCCACGACATGTTAAAAAGTTTTGAGAAGAGAATATCCTCCAACAATGTCCATCGGTTGGTAGGGTGTAGAAGTGAACTTACTCCCCAACCTTAGTTATAAGTTAATATTAAGTTTATCTAAGTATCAAATGTTGTCTTCAGAGCAGCTGACACTGACGAAGACTTGGTACGTATCATTTGTGTATTCTGGTATTTGTGTAATTTTGTCATCATGTCATTATACCTAAATCAACTTCAAATCCTCTTATTTGATGTTAACGCCTTCCCTAGCAAACGTTATCGTGTGTTCAGAGAGTGCATGCGCTCCGTGACAACATTTATTACAAATAAAAAACGTAGCTTCATATTTTGCTCGCCCCATCGCCATCACTCCTCCCTTGAAGTTCCTCGAAATTATCTCCTGTGTGGACGTCAGTCGACGCAAAATGCACTCTTTGTTAACATCATTTTGTCTTTTCTTCCTTCGGCAATTAATATTACAGACTTGTAACACCTCCTTCTACAGATATGATCTGATATCGACTCGATACTTTTTTTAAATGTACCATCTGTAAGATCTAATCTTCACACGTCCTGTTCATCTACTGTACCTCCTGTTGTACCCTGATCACATGTAAATATGACGTTCTCTTTTCCGTTCTCTCTCGCATCGTCTGCAGGCATTGCTGCTCTTCCCGCACCGTCGCGCTTCCCAGCCGTCGTCTGTCGTTCCATTAGAGCTTCGCTCCTCAGAGCGGCTGCATTTTTCTTCTACAACAAACCCCAATCCTGCACTCCCTCCTTACCCCTCTGCCATCAGCACCTGATTCCTCACCTTTCCAGCAGCCCCACCTCTCCAGCCCTTCCTACCCCTTCCCCCATTCTCCTCTCAGAGATGCACTTCTTCCAGCTCAAGCCTCCTTCCTTCGCATAGACTCCTGCAGCTACGCTCCATCTCCCCCTGTGTAGCCGGTCCCCACCCACCCCATTGCCCCTTCTTCCTTCCCTCACAGCCTACCCGGAAACTTTTGCAAACATCCCCTCGCCCATCCTCCCTGACCCTCTCTTTTGAAACTCTTCCCCCCTTCCCCCTGCAAGCCACCGCACCTGCCCCCTTTGTTTTAGGCCTGGTGTCCCCCTCTTACCCCCCCCCCTTCCCCTCACTGTTACTCCTGCCAGAAAACATTGCAGACGCCGCGGGCCTCAAGACGAGGCACGGACTAATTAGGGAAGGACGGAGGGACGGACTGAAAAGAGACGGACGGAGGGATAGACTGAGAAGGTATGGACGGCGAGACGGACTGAGAAGGCATGGACGGAGGGACGGACTGAGAAAAGACGGACGGAGAAGGTATGTACGGAGGAACGGACTAAGAAGGTATGTAGGGAGGGACGGATTGAGAAGTATGAACGGAGGGACGGAATGAAAAGGTATAGACAAAAGGACGGACTGAGAAGGTATGGACGGAGGGACGGACTGAGATAGAACGAACGGAGGGATGGACTGAGAAGGAACGGACTGAGGGATGGTGTGAGAAGGAACGGACGGAGGGACGGACTGAGTGTGAACGGACGGAGGGACAAACTGAGATGGAACGGACGGAGGGACGGACTGAGAAGAAACGGACAGAGGGATGATGTGAGAAGGAACGAACGGAAGGACGGACTGTGAAGGAACGGACGGAGGGATGGTGTGAGAAGGAACGGATGGAGGGATGAACTGAGAAGGTAAGGACGGAGGAACGAACTGAGATGGAACGGACGGAAGGACGGACTAGGAAGAAACGGACGGATGGATGGCGCGAGAAGGAAGGGACGGAGGGACGTAGTGAGAAGGGACGGACGAAGGGATAGACGGAGGGACTGACGAAGGAACGGACGGGAACAAGCCCGAGACAAACGCAAGAAATGTGGAGGAACGAGCACAAGGGGACGTAGAGGAGCGTAATAGAGCTACACAACTCAGCGAGTAAATGTCTGAATATCAGGTAATTCTTGGGTGGTGCGACAAAAACATACAAAATCCGAATAATGCATGGCATTTGCTAACTTGTCTCTCTAACTCGCAGTTGTCTTATCTCTTTCCAATCTCCATCCTTTTTCAGCATGAACGCCGAATTGCACTGATCAAGATACAGCTTGAGAGATCGAGTTTGTACTGGCCTACCATCACAGATCAGCGCCATTCGTATCACCCGTTCCCACTGGTTGATGGAGCGAGCTAAAGTCATGTTGCCCTTATGTATCTTCTGCAGCACCGGTTTCTCCTGCCTCCTACCTTGTACGTGGCGCTGTTCATATTGCCCTTCAGTATCAAGGGCAGCTCTGGTCTCTCCCGCCTTCTATTCTGTACGGTGGCGCTGTTTGGTTCGGAGCCTCATGCTAGCCTTTCAATAATAGGGTGAAGATGGAACCAGCCTGAGGGAAGACGGAGGACTCCAGCCTCGGCTGTGGCAACCGAGGGTTGCGAGGGGAGGGGTAGGGGAGAGAGGGGAACGAGGATGTAAGGGAAGGACTAGGCTGCTGCTGGCTCGAAGGGGAGCCCCGGCAAGAAAGGAAATAAAATTCTCTTGAAGCTCCGACAAGATGGAGGCCTAGAGATGCCGGCAACATTGGGAGAGAAGGGAGAGAGTGGTGGAAAGGAAGGCTCGAGAGTAGTGGTCAGGTAGAGGAGTGAGTACTGCAAAGAAAAGAGAGAGAACGGTGGAGAGAATGGTGGAACGGGGAGAAAATGGTGAAAAGAAAGGGGCGAGGGTGGTGGAAAGAAAAAGTCGAGAGTGGTGGAAAGAAAGGGGAGAAAATGGTGAAAGAGTAAGTGAGTGAGTGGTAGAAAGGGAGATTGGAGAGAGTGGTGTAAATTAAAAATAAATAATGGTGGAAAGTAAGGGGAAAGAGTGGTGAAAAAGGAGAGAGAGTGGTATAAAGGATGAAGAGAGATTGGTGGAAGGGTGTGGCACGGAGTGCTGGAAAACAAGGGGAGCGAGTGGTGGAAAATAAGGGGATAGAGTGATAGAAAGAGCGGGGAGAGAGTGGTGGTAGAAAAAAAGGGGGGGGGGAGAGTGGTGGAAATGAAGGGGAAAAAAGTGATAGTAGGGAAGGGGTGATGGGGCGTGGAAAGGGAAGAGAGTGATGGAAAGGAAGGAGAAAGAGTGGTTGAAAAGAAGGGAGAGTGGGGAGGAAGAGAGAGTGAGGTGGGAGGAAGGTTTAGAAAGGAGGAATAAAAAGGGGAGGATGGCGATGCAATTCGCTTGTGGGATACAGTGTGATAACAATATCACCCCAATATACTCTAGCAAGAGTGCTTTGATGTTAATCATCATGCGGTGTGTTACCGATCACAATACCCAATAACTCAAAACACCCTCAAATGTGGGCCTCTTCGCCATTTTTTTCTGTCGCCGTACAAAGCAGCCGTTTGATCGTCGTTATGCAATGTCGTAAATTCCGCTTCGACGAATTGTCTTTCGTAACGTACTCACCTCTTAAGAAGAGTTCTATTTTGAGTGCGTTGCTGCCTCTTCATGCACGCTTCCAACTCCTCTATCGAAGAGATATGGATGACTAAGATGAATAATTTCGCGCTTACCAATATCTTAACCTTCCCCTCTCGATCGCCCTACGTCCAGCGCGTCTCCAAAGGTGGTTGAGCGATGTTATCATATATATA